>CAJPEV010001615.1:0-62025 GCA_905338385.1 Darwinula stevensoni
CAAACGTTGTATAATACTGAGGATATTACGTTGATACATAAACAGCATCCCTATATTTCGGAAATTTATTTGTCCTATGGACCTCTATTCGGATTCTATACAGTCACTACATAGAGGCTTATAGATTTTATAGAGTCTATAAACTCCTCTATACAGCTCTATAGATTTGTATACAACTTTTTCACGCGGGCGGAATTGGTTTCACCATTCGGAAACTATTGAAAAACGACATTTTTTTATTTATTTTCAGCCAGACAAATCCAAAAAAAATATGCAAAATTAGTATTCGGTCATTTCAAGTTGGTCCCCAGAGGCCATATTCTCCGTACTGCAGAGGAAATATAGCCACTCCTCAACGAAAAAAAAGGTGTATAAGCTAACTATGGAGAATTCTTGAACATACTGAGTACTTGAATATAGAAAAAAATTGAAGACAAGGAAAGAAGTCTGTATCATCGCCAAGAATCCATGCTGCCTAAACCACGGTCCAGCGGATTGAGTTTCGACGGTTCCTTAAATGAACATTGGAAAACAGAAAGCACTATTGCCTGGTGCTGAAACAATTCACGATTTTAAATGTGATATCTGGCTGTATCGCATCCATTCGCCCAGCTGTGCTCAACTTTTTCTATGAAAGTTCTTGCTGAAACTTATTTGAGCCAACAAGTCCGGATTCATACGTGAATCATAAGAGTTTGCTACGCATCCAGAAGTAAATATGTTTATATGAGAAGCTTAAAGTGAGCATTCTAAATTTAGGCGCTGTCACACAGATAACAACATTGCCATCAAAGCTTCATGCAGAATTAACGAGAGAGAGGCGAACATTATTGACTCGTTGACCGCGTTCATTATTGCTATAATAAATAACGATTTCTTTCCATACCTCAAGCAAGCGTGGTACTGTCTACGCTTTTGTCTCCAAGAGCAAAATCCACATCGAAGCAGATTTGCTTCGATGTGGAGTTGCGATGTGGAGTGGAGGATCACCTGCAACGTTTTCATTGGGTTTCTGGAAAAAATAAAATTGTATCGCTGGTGGAATCGGTGCTTCACAAGCAGTGATTTTAAATGAGAATACATTTCGTTTGTTGGGTGAAAGCCTTTCTCTGCATCATCATGCACTTCAGTTATTCTTCCTCAACATGCATGGGAATCCGAAACCCGAGTCGCCAGTAGACATCAGGAAATATGAAAAAATGCATTCTTCCTCATCTTCTTCCTCTCCAATACGGACCCATAGCTACACTTCGGAACGCTCCAAAATAAATTAATTTTGCATAAATGTTGGCGGTAACCGAAGTCTGTACGCATACATTTCGTTGCAACAGAAGTAGGCATATATACCCGACCTACACAAGTGGAATCAAATTAATCCCTACTTGTCGTGCAATAAATATATTTTACATGTGATGCGTTTTCATCCCATCAAATTACGATAAAAGCGCTTCACATGGAGGGCAAATTGTCCACGATTAAAATACCGTTAAAATTCAGGGCAACAGCGCAATTTGATGCCCTGAATAAATATGTGTGTATGGCGAAAGGTAATATCAATACTGGAGCCTCATCTTTGCAGAATATCACAAGGTACATCAAAATGATCCCATTTCCACATTAAAAGGTCATTCATCTGTCACGAAATTGCTTACCCGCAAGCATTAAAATCTCTGTTGACTCACCGCCAAAGATGGATCCATTCTCCCGGACGCTTCATCTTGATGCAGTTCATTGCACCTGCTTCAGTGTAGTCTGCTTGATGTGCATGAAGGTTATCGGTCCCGTCGCATGGCAGCAACTACCGACGGCCGTCTAGTGTACCTTCCACTGTCCATGTAAGTGGGTTTCAATTTCACCTCCTCGATTACATGGGTAGATATGACTTGTTGTGCATGACGATTAAACCTTTGCAGGTGCAATAATTTCCATCTGTTACATCATCTCCGCCACGAAGAGCTCTGAAGGTGTCGACAGCCGGGTGAGTGGATGGAAACCGAATCTCGAGGGGGATCCTGACGGCGAATTCTTCGGTGAATAAATAAAACACTTTCCCCCCCAGAAAACTTTCTCCTTCAGAGATGCATAACGGTAATATCTTTGATTTTTCTTTTGCCTTGACGAACTTTTTTCTCATTCACACGGAGGCATAGTTCACACGCAAGTCATGCAAAATGTACACGTTAATTCCATGATGAAAGGAAAGACATGCACTATCAATATAATCCGATGACGATGACGATAACGACGTCCAAAAATGCACTGGGGAATACTCGCGTCTCCTCGTCGCAGAATGCACGGCTCCAAGATCGTTATCAGAAGGCACGAAGGTTCCAAGCTTCATATCAGCATATCTACTGCCTCCGAGTTCTGAATCATTAAATGCATCGGCTCGGAGAAGGTTTTCGGAGAGCATACTCTTTCCACATGAAAAGCTTCAGTTCCTCGTGAAAATGCGTTCTCGTACGTATTCAGACGCTGTTGACGCGATGGCAAGGGTGAGTGGATCTTTCCCGATCTTCTTCCGCATCAATAAGACAGGTTGGCATTGGTCCTCTGTCGACTGTGGGTCTATGAACCACTTTTCAAGGTAACGTAATGAAGTGAGTTTTGACCCTTGCATCTCTGGCGTCTCTGAGTTTACACACTCATGTCGAGGTCCAAGTTGGTGCCAAACTCATATGAAATTTACATATTCAACGATGCTGAAAGGAAACACGCGATATGCGCGAAAATGAGGATAAGGACGTTTTTGAAGGACAAAAGAAAATACTGGACCCTCGTCGGTGCAGAATAGGACACATGGTTCTGATATGGTAATCATAAGTATACTGATTCCGCGGTCTACATCATGACATATTCAAGCTCCAAGATCTCAATCTCAAAATTCCACATTACAACGTCATCCATCTGTCACGAAATTACCTGCTCGCACGCATGCAGAAGCTCTGTTGACTTACCGCCAGAGATGGAGAGATTCTCCCGACCTTCATTTGGTTCATTGCGCCTGCTTAAGTATATTCTACACGATCATTCCGCTTCTTGTGCTCCGGGAAAGTGGAGGCCGATAACTCTTTCTCCAAACCATCGTCGTTCTGACAGGTCAATCGGGGTTCACAATGGGCTGTAGGCTCATGAGGGGCATCTCACATTCGCGACATTCAAGAACTGGCTCTTCTGGGCCGTTTCAAGGTCCCGAAATGATGAATTTTTTTTTTTACGTTAATTTCTCTGGGGTCCCTGGTGCAGGCCCAAATGTCAACACTCGACTATCAGCTCTACAAGATGGGCATGCAAGTCGTCGGTCCCGTCGCGGAGCTTCAACTGCTGACGTCCGTCGAATGCGCTTTTCACTGTCACACGTAAGTGAGTTGTAATTTCCGGTCTTGAATGACGAGTCGAAATCACTTCGCATGACGGCAGAAAAAAAAATACATTTCCAGGAGCAAGAATCCCATCTGCTACACCTTCTCCGCCACGAAGATCTCCGGAGGCGTCGACTGCCGGCTGAGTGGATGGAAACGGAACCTCCAGGCGGATCCTGACAGTGAGTACTTCATCCTGAAAATTCCAGGTGACGTCATCAATATATTCCTTGTCTTCATACAAACATCTCAGTGAAATATTCACTGAGTAAGGATTCTTCTAGGCACTGTGAAAGAGTACGGGTTGGAGTTTAATTAAGTATTTTTGAATATGTTTTGCTTTTTGGAAGTGCTTTTATAAGTCCGGCTAAACATATTTAGGTTAAAATACCCCGATGATGTTAAATGTGCTATGATGTTAAGGGCCTGTTAAGGACGTGTACTCGGTGATGGGCCACTGCGCAGGGAAATTCCAAATGCTAGGCATTTGTAACATGACCGCCTTTCAAGCGTGCATAAGCATTCGTGTTGCCAGGACAGGTCACTTCACTGGTATGCGCGCCATGGTAGCTTAGCTCTCGGACTTTTCATGTGCTGCAGCCCATAACTGAGTCGTTTGCCATATATGTTCGGAGAGCTATGGAATAACAGTACTAAACAAATATAAGAATGAGGGAAAATTGTCTATGACATTATGGGAGAGTATCCTTGAGAAGTTTTTTTTTCATGAACAAAAAGTTCTTATCTTCCAGTTATGCCAATTTGGGTGCGAACGACTGAGTGATGGTCATTTACGAATCGGCCTGAAGCCCGAATGCAAAATTTAGCAAATTTTGTAAATTTACAACATCCTTTCGAGAGGGTTGGAAGAGAATGTTTCCGGCCTTCTTCCGGCCAGCCTTCTCTTATTCATTCAGCAACCATTCAAGTGAAGCAGATAAACAATGAAGTTCGACGCCGGGTCGGGCCACGTTTCAAATAGGGGATATGGGTTCGGGCTCGAAGAAATCGACTTGCGCAGGTCCTCGGACAAAGCAGACATGAAGAAATTAGAGTCTATGCAATTATTAACTATCTATAGTTGATATGGCGCCCTACGCGATCCCTCTGCGTTCCTGGCAACTACGCGAGTGGGTGAAAATTAAATTAAATCGTACTTTTTCACAGCGCCTGGTCGAGAAATTGCAATTTGGTTTAAGGAAAAAAGTGCGAGTTTCACCTCTTTCGGATTTTTCCCTTTAACCATTCATCGATCTGAAATTTACGAACTCTCGAGATGAAAACGACTTGGGCCGAGGAAGCAGTATCCCACATTACCCAAAATGCTTGGCTAGGCAATAGCCCCTTCATGGCAACGCTGGCAGATCGTCGGCATTGGCAGGCATGCTTGGTCCATTCATGGGTCCAGCTTTGGCGAGCCATTTTTCGGCACTTCATTGATGGAGGACAATGGCTGATTCATTGTTCTATGCTGCTTTGCCATTAGTTTCGCAAAGTTACCAAAAGACACAGACCCAATTAAGGCTCCAGGTTGGCTTGATATTAATAGCAGCATATATCGGCTATAGGCGATATTACATCACCAACATTGCCAATTTTGGGGAAGCACTGTATCCCCAACATTCCCCTGCCATCATTGATCCCATATCGAACGGATGGAACTTTCCAATGCGGCTTTGTTATGCTTGGAAGTTTAAGGGAAATGAAATTCTCCTCTAGGTCACTAGATGGCAGTGTGGTTCCTGGACTTTGCACAGTACCCACATGTACCCTTCCTTTTCTCCCTATATTCATCCTTCACAGCAGTACTTAGTATTTCAGCATATATTTCGTCATTTCTCATGAAACAATTACTCAAAACTTCTGTTTCTTCATTTATTATCTCCATATTCGAGACAGATTCATAGAGCCCAGGAATTAAACAAGCTAATATTCCATGTAAGAGTCCTTAACTGTGATTGTGTATATTTTACTGGACCCATAGCTATCTATGATGTTGTCAACGAACTTAATCAATCTTCACCATCTCAAGAGGATTGGATGGGGGCTATCGTGGTTTGATTTCGTGTACATTTCCTTGAACAACAAAGAGCATCACCACAAGTGTACCATGTTTGGTACATGTACCAAAACCCACCTTCTTCACGATCTCTTTATTTTTTCCCTTAATTCCAATGATTGGCCAGGCAATGGAAGAGTGAAGCGACGTCACTCGACGCTCATCGCGTAATGAATCATTCTTGGAGGAGGGGTCACGCATCAGTATGCCTCTACACGCTTGTTCCTTACCGGAGTGGGATGGGTACCTCCATTTTCTGCAGTTCTCCAACAGAAACTTTGTCTACTTTCAGGGATTCATGATTTCCCATTAGTTCACATATATTTTCACAAACTCCCATCCACAAGTTCCTTGTCGTGAGGTATTAGTGTTTTGGAAGGTCTTGAGGTGCTTCGTTGTTTGTATCACCTACTCGGAAACGTCTTACTCATGTTTTCGCTCACGTATAATTTATGCAATAATTAGCATCGACGAACTGAATGAGACTAGGAAATTTCAACGCACATTCCACAATTCTTTCACAAAGTCAGTGATCGGTTGTTGCTTTAGGCAAGGGCAGCCAGCAATGTCAATCTTGAGAGGATCTCCATGAGCATTCCATACATATTTTACTGGCGGGTTCCTCTCTCTCTTATCGGCAGGAATCGTGGAGGACGATCATTTCTCATCTATGAATTTATTTACGACTTCTAGAGAAAGGAAAATTAACTTACTTTCCTTGCACCCTAAACAATTTATTGTTATTTTCTGCTTCCCATTAGGCTAAGCACAGGTGCAAGGCAGGTCGAGTTACACGCACAGAACAAGTCGGTCTGGTTACCAAGACATCACAGTAAAGTAACCATGCGTGCTGTTGTTTTTTCTTTCCAATTTGGTAATATTACCGTCTTCTGAAGTGCTGCGTGGTAGAGTCGTCATTCACGGGTGGTCATATTACCATTGATACGGTAGAAATTCCTTACCGACAGCTCACGGTTTCGCGAGAATCACCTGATGAAAGTTCAAATCGGTAACCTTACTAAAATCTTGGTAGAAGTTCCATTTGAGACTCATTTTAAGTGGGTACCAAACATGGTTTGCTTACCGTGGAAGGAGCACCCAATTAACTTGCTCTTGTAATTTTACCAAGAGAGCGGCGCTAGCACCGCTGCAGCAGTTTGGAAAATAATGACAGCATGTTGTGATAATTTCCATTTCTGAGTCTATCGCAAACACTTGAGCCAATAAATGTAGGAGAAGCTCCGCCTTCCTACCTCTGGAGGCAAATTAATTGAAACGTGGAAGGGGGGAGAGGTCTTAATTCCTAAAGGCAATTAACTGCGCGGGATAAGAAACGGGAGATGTATTTTCGGGTATTGTAATCTGTTGTAAGTATCAACAGACGCGGTTGCGCCCTATTACATTTCTTCAACCACTTTCCGTTGCAAAATTCAACCTCCTTGTATTCCTCTCTGAGAATAAACTCCGAAATTTGGGCTTTGCTCTCTCGACACAGAATCGCTCCAGCAAATTTGAAACTCCATCTCTACGAGGTTGTGGAGAGAAAATGTCACTTATTGAATTTGTGAATTACATTCCGTTATCCCTCCCCTTGGGTAGCCACTCCTGGGGAGTTTCCAAAAGAAAGCGACGGACAAAAAAAAGGGGCTGACCTGTAGCTAACGAAAAATGAATTTTTGTCGTTTGCGGTGCACCATTTCGCCATAGAAAATGAAAATAGCTGTCATTCATTTAGGCTGAAAGTGATGACTCCAGACCCGTTCCCGGTGTTGCTGGATATCACGCCAGAGTTATGTCAGATTCATGACTTCTTAGTCATGAATCCCAAGTCTCATTGTCTGGATCTTTTCCATTTTAATGTATGAAACATTTTTGCATTGGTTTTATGAGATGAGCTGAGATGAAAAGGTGGTAAGCAGCGGCCGATCGACGTAGTGGGATATGGAGATGTTGAATCCCTGAATATATCCCTGGATAAACATGATGGCGCCTGGCTTGTATGGGATGCTTTCTGGAGCCATTCTCTCTTCAGAACTAGTCGAGTTGATTCGAGGAATTCTTGATAGGTCTAATGTTCCACGTCCCCACCACTGATACGGTTTATGAAACACGAAACAGGCCTCAAATCGGCCTAACGTTACATGTCCTCTCTGAAATGGTTCGTGAAGGTATGAATAGGCCTGCGATTGCCTTAACATTACACGTCCTCAACTCAAAGCCCATGGTTTCATCCTGAAAGGGCTAGATGCCACTGCAAGTCGAGGGTTGAATTTCATTTGAACGAGTAAAGCTAGGCCTAGGCCCGACTGGAGGACAATCCTTCATTTAGGCTTACACCAAAAGTTAGTAAATCCCAGAAAGAAGGTGTGGTAGAGTGGCGCTGTGGTAAAATAAATTGAAGGCCTCTTAAAAATTAAGAGTTCACAAGACAGATTGGAGAAGCAGTACTATGATGTTACATGATGCATGATGGTGGGTATTTATTGCATCAGTTCAAGGGCTGAGTCAACTGGTTTTATGATGGCATACCTAGGCCTATGACAGAAATCTGTCATATTTTGTCAGGACCTTCTCTTTGTTACTCATGCCATACATTTTCTACTCTTGACATACTCTCATGTCCCTATGTTCCTGCTACAATTACCTAAGTTGCCAAGATCTCAGTGAACAGGAAAATTCTTATGGAAAGTATAGTGGAGAATAGAGTTTGACAACTAAATTTTAGGGTGGCCCTGATGGCTGTATGCTGCACATTTGCAGGCCAGTACCAATTAAATGAAGTTAAAAATGTATTCATCCTTGAGATAGCCAGGCCATTGCAAGCAAGAGGGAGTTCTTATGAGGATTAGATCTCACTTGTCAACCACTGATATATGTGATTGTTTGCTGTTGATGATTGATTGATGCTCTCAATCAACCATGTCCAACTTTACTTACTCCTTGTAGAATAGTTCAACGCTTCCCGTTCCCATAGAAATAGGAGCACCTATTATGATAGACTCGCTCACTCCCTTAATAGCGTCTTTCCAATTTCTTATGGCTGCTTCAAATAGATGATCTCCTGTTTGCTCAAAGGAAGCAAGCATCAATGTACTGAACTTCATTTTACTGATTCCAAACCTCGTTATTCCAAACACCTCCCCCTTGCAAGCCATTGCATCAGCAAGTAGCATCAGAAGTATTGGATCAATTTTTATTCCATGGCTTGAGATTGTGTACTGCATCTCTCTGATTATCGCTTCACTTGCAGCTTCTATTCCGAGGAGTCTTTCCATTTCCATTATGTTGTTCGTAACTGTTCTTCTGTAGTCGACACCCTCAACTCCAAATATTTGTTTTAGACCCGTTCCCTCTACAAATAATTTGTAGTCCTTTTCTTTGACTAAAATCACCCTTTCAACGCTCTTTATTTTACTGACCACAATGTTGCTGAGATTCCTTTTAAAATCCTTTACCGCAAATTACTAGTACTTTCCTTCCTCCTTCTTTAAATAAAAGGTAATTTTGTTGTTGTCTATGAATGACTCACAGTTTATTTTTCGTTTCATTTGTTCCAAATTTATCTCCAGCTTTAGACTGGAATTGTTTCTGAGCAGATCTCTACCTCTAAAAACGATTCCTTCTGTGTATAAATCTCTGTCATCGAAGACACAATGTCTTTCAAATAAATCTTGTCTATTCTACCTTTGACCCTTTTGGCTTCCTCCAAGCACCAATTCTTGACAAAATTAGTCTTAATTGTGGGTGTATTAATGTTCCTAACCGCATTTATAATTTCCTTTAGTCTTGGCACTCCAAGGGTAATGTTCATACTGGCAACACCAGCAAAGTGAAACGTCTTCAAGGTCATCTGAGTTCCAGGCTCTCCGATGCTTTGACCAGCCAGAGCTCCGACCGCTGAGCCAGGCTCAATTTTCAATGTATTTAATTTGGACTTGTAAATAGACATTAAGGCAGACTTGATCTTTTCTTTGTGAGTGCTGAAAATGTCTCTTAGAGCTAGCAAATCACAGCTTTCCATTCTCCCTTCCAAAAACTCATCGACCTTCTGATAATTCGTAGAGTCTTCTCTCGCATTTATGCAACTCGAATCGTTTTTAGGCTATTTTCTATGCGTACAAAACAGAATGCCATTGCCCACCTGCCTGTGCAATATCTTCAACTCACTTACCAGTTCCTCACAAACAACGTCCCTTCTAATCTTATCTTCCCACTCAACTAAGCAAAGATCAACACACTCCTCTCCATAAACATACTGTACTATACTCTTATCAGACCCTCTCACAGTATAAACATACATTACACTCAAATCTTCTAGAGCCTTCATGAGTCTTTTTTGCATATATCCTGTCTCCGCAGTCTTAACTGCTGTATCGACTAAACCCTCTCTTCCACTTATGGCATGGAAAAAAAACTCAGTAGATGACAGTCCACTTCTAAAAGACGACGCAACAAAACCCTTATCCCAAGGAAACTTAGAATAGACAGCGAAATGAGGCAGAGTTCTTCTAAAATACCAATTGGAACTCGTTTTCCAGAAATGATTTGCTGCCCTACGCAGGCAACCATTTGTGAAACATTGATTTTGGACTCTTTGAACCCACAGCTCTGCATTATAATTGGACTGTTATTGATGCTCAGTTCATTTAAACACAGATTTGTACAGCTTTCCCTTATTTTATTTAATGTTGAACTCATGTGGCTTTCTAGCGTTTCTTCCAAATTGCAGCCTGACTCCAATTCCAGTTTTTTTCGACTTGTAATCCTCTATCTTCATGTTTACCTTCAGATACCCTTCTTCACAGATTTTATTTTTTTTCCATTTCCAGTTCGAGATTCGAAGTAACATCCCCCATCCCAATTGAAAATCCCGAATCACATAAGTATCTTGAACTGAGCCTTGATAATTTATTAAGGAAATTAAGTGCACTGGTCCTGTTTATCTTTATAAGTCGAAACAATAGACTCGTTTCCTTGTTTTCCGTGCCGATTACTGACTTACCTAACCTCCCAAAGAAGTATTTGTTCTGTATTACAACTACGTATCCATCGTTTATGTTCCAGTCTTGTTTATAGGATCGATTCTTGCTAATCAGTGTCACCGCTTCTGTATTAACACTGTTTATGCATGCACCAGATCCTACTCTACTTTCATATCCCACCTCAACTACCTCTTTTAGCAAAGCTTCTATTAACTGCTTCCCGGGAAACTGTTTGGAGGGTCTGAGTATCACAGGCTTTGCCTCAATTTTTCTTTCCAGATCGGGCGCGTATTGACCAAAAGTTTCGTAACTAAAGAAAGCGTTTCTGGATGTTAATAAATAAGAGGCTGTTACAAAATCCTGGATGGCTGCAATGAGCGGCTCTCCGTTTCCTTGGATTGACTAAATTAGATTTGACACACATCAACTCTGTGGCTTCAGCTCTAGATTCGTACGCTTGCAGCACGTGGACATTCATTTCGTCCCCGTCAAAGTCTGCATTGTAGGGCGTACAGCAACACTCCTTGAACTTAAAATTTTTTTCTGAATGGACCTTTGCTCTTTGTGCCATGATGCTCATTCGATGGAGACATGGTTGACGATTGAAAAGGACAATGTCACCATCTTGTAGGTGTCGTTCAACTATGTCCCCAATTCTTAAGTATTTTGACGTTTGTGTTCTGTTACAGTATTTTAAGAACATGTTTATTTCCTGTCCCGTTTTTCGTTCTTTCCTTCTGACGGGTTTTTCTTGTTTCCTATTCGCTAATTGCCCCTCTTCTAATTTGCCGTCTGCCAATTGACCTGCTGTTAGGTTATTATTCGTTGCTTCTTTTAAGGCGCTGCTTGCTGCTTCATTAAGTACATCATTAGCCAGCCCTTTTAAGCTCTCATTTGCCGTTGACTGTTCCACTGTCAATTCTCCCAAGCTGTCATCGACTGTTAGCTGATCTGCAGTGTTATAACAAGGCTTTATAACATAATTTGATCCGGGATAATTTACTCCATTTCTGATCAGCTTTCTAAGCCTTTCAATATTGAAGCCAGCTACCCTCTCGGGAATAGTCAGGATCTTGGCTATGTGTCTGGGTACTCCAACTTCATCTACCCCCAAATTGGGATCTGGGGAAATCACAGTCCTAGAACTAAAATCCACCCTCTTGCCACTTAAATTGCCCCTGAACCTACCATGTTTGCCTTTCAGTCTCTGCAAAAGCCCCTTGATTTGTTTTCCCGTGCCATCGGGGGATATCAGCTGTGCACACTGGTTCTGTATAAAATCCCAATCCTCCAGGATCACTGAATATGGATTGTCTCTCTGGATTGAGTTGACTAGGATTTGGTTGCAATGAATTATCTCACTGATTTTAATAGTTAAGTCATCCTCATTTGACCCTCCCTCTTGTTCCATAGCCACACTCGGCCGAATTGGTGCGGGGGGAATCACTAAATTCTGATTTATTAAATCCGCTGGTGATTGATATGATAGATCGCCAGGAGAACATACTCATTCTTAGGAATACATCTAAACAAGTTCAAACACTTTAACGGATTCAAGTCCTCTTTCATGTCAGACGCTTCTAGAAATATTTTCAGACCAGGGGCCTTTCTGACCTTCCCATTGTGTTTCCTACAGTAGAAACAGGTTGAGATCTTCTTGCATTCGTTTGTGATTTTTGTAAACAAGCGCTTCTGTCCCAAATCAGAGACTGTTTTCATGGTTTGGAGGTATTTTAGTTTTTTCAAGGGATCAATTAGGACACGTGAGCAGTGTTTGCAGATTGATTGGCAGATGGTGTATGTCTGCCTGTAGAACCCCACGTGGAACACTGGCAGTGCGAGCTTGTACTGGCCAAAGTGTCCGCAGCAGTTGGAAAGTGTTTCACTACATGTTTGGCATTGTCCCTCTTTGCGGCTGAGACCCAATCTTGGATCCAGAGGACCATCGACCATAGGTGTTTTGGTGATGGTTTCGTATATTTCCTTCTTGATTATTTCTGTTACTGCCAGTGATTGGATCTGGAAAGATGACATTGTTTCGAACTCGATTTGTGATATTTTTAAAGGCATGTAGGTGTACGGATTTACTTCTTGTTTCATTAGGGTGTTTTTTATTGCTTTTCTATTATCTTACAACGAGGTATGCTACGTCATAAAAAATCGAACCATATCTTTTCAGCACTTGGAATACACACAGTATTATAGTAAAATGCTTCAGTTGTAAAACTGTCTTAAACACACTGCTTATCTGATATGCAATGGGGGACTGCACCCAGCAAGACTTGATATTCCAAATTAAAAGTTACCGTTGGATGGCAGATAAAGTTCAACTCAACATGGAGAAAATGGTCCCGGAACTAGAAAGCTACAGGAAACAAGAAATATTCACAGATACACAACTAAAAGAAATCATAAACACGTAAAATGCATGAAAATCGTCTACAACGAAGCCAAAAAAGAAGGCTCGACTATCTCCGATATACAGAGTACGAGATAAGCCTTGAGGAATGGAAAGATCAATTGAAAAAAGAGAAGTTTATTGGGTCAACACGCTGTGACACTGCCGTTTCGTATCGGATTGTTTCTCCTTTCTAAGATGCACTGCATAGATTCCCGGAGGATGAAAAGCTGTTCCTACAGTTTATTGAGTATGCGATGGAGAAGAGGCTCTACGAGATTCTGAAAGGTTTTTTCGGAGAGTTTTGCTTGAAAAATGTGAAGAATGTTGATTTATGGATTTTTTGTGGGTCCAAGCTATTGGAAGTGGGGGATTTTGAGTGTGCAAGGACTTTGCTCCAGAAGGGCATTACAGTCAACGGGAAGAACAGGGCATCAAATTGGAATATTTCAGGATGGAAGTGCTATACATGGAGGAGATGTTGAGAATTAATGAGGAAGTTGGATTGTGCAGGGAGGATGCCACCGAGATTGAGGAGGGTGCCCTTCCCTTTCTAATTTTTGAAGATTTGTACAAGCTGTACCCAGATTGTGATGAGATCAAAGGCATGGCCGAGTTGGCGATGAAAAATGAAAATCTGCGTCTCAGAATCGATGAATTGTTAAATAAAAAGTAACTCGAAAAGGATTTTCAAATTTGTAATGTAAGTGCCAAGGCATCTTGTCTTGTGTTTTTATTTCGCTTAGAAATGGTCCTGATGTTGAATATTCTCACGTTCGGAAGTATCGTTTCTACTCCAAAGAGTCCGTAAGTATGAAATAGGCGATCTACAGCATATTTTGTATCAAAAAAATTTTTATTGACGATTTTAATGTTTTAGTGTATCATCTTGAATGTAATTAGAGGGTGCGTGTACGTTTTCACGATGAGTCCTGTGTTGCTGTATTCTTTTTCTGCTCTGATCTCAGACTCTCATAGAACTGGGCAATCTTTTTAACGTTTGGATTGAGATTGTAAGAGCATTCGCCGGGCTTTGTTGCTGAAAAGCTAGCAGGTTCTGCATTTTTATTTTGGTTTTCGTATACCTCCTTTATTTGATCTACTTTTACCGGCTTAATCTTTGATTGGCACCCACATTCTGCATTGAGGTGATCATAGCAAATCGGTTTTCCAAGGCCTTTTGAGCAAGTTGACTTGTGAAAAGTGCTTTTATTGGTTCCTATGTCGGTGGAGCTTCCAATTATTCTGCTGGCTTTTCTGTTTCCCATAAATTCTTAAAATATGTTCTATGTGAGATTCATAACAACGTACTCGTGATCACCTGAAGCACAGAAATTTCAAATGATACCATGAGATACACCAATTGGTGCTCCGTGACTCGCTGCCCTAAAAAGCATTGATGATGGCTATGTATGATTCAAGACACATGGTGTTTCAGGAGACGCCCGGAATTTTTTTTTTTTTAAATGGTGTATGACTGTTTTGTTGTCTATTTAACGCTGGAAACTTGTAACTGTGCTTGAATGAAGCTTTGTATGTGCATTTGGAAAGTATCGAATAAAAAACCTGCATTGGTCAAAAGTTTTCGGCAAACGCATTTTGAAGCTCCGTGGATCAAAAGATGGAGTAAAAGTCGGTGGGTACATTCTCGCTTAGATGTAGGGAAACTCCTGTCCTTGTGTTGCCGATCCTAATATTTTGAAAAACTTTTATTCAATATCCCAAATTTTTCTAAATCAGCCTGCTGCGTTATTTTCTTAAGCATCTTCGCCTGGATGAGTTTTTATTCAAATACAATCAATCTATTTTTCCTTTAACAAGGATTATGACATATACGCCTTTCTTTTGGGAGATTCTCCAAAAATGTTAAGATATTTACATATTTGACTTTTCGGTACATTTTCCATTTAGAAAGAGCTTAGTGAAATTGAGTGTTTTAATTTCTCATTTTCAGACCCAGCATGGAATATTTTTCACAAATGATGATCAGTGTTTACGTATGCAGGTTGATGGCAAACAATAACTCAGCCAGCTCTGATGAGGAAAAGGCGACTAAGAAGACCAATAAAAATACAGGCTACAGTTATTACAGGCTAGTATATGGTGTAAAGTTTGAGTCGAAGCCTGATGGCTCAAGTGAGTCGGGAGAAAGTGTTGATGACGTCGGGGACCTCAAGAAAAACAGTGGCGAGGACAATTCGAAGCGAATACTCAAAGTTATCTCTCTGAAAACAAGAAACCTTGAATTCGCCAAGAGAGAAAATCCATCTAAAGATTTCGGGTGGAGGGTGACGAACAACTTAATGTCGGAAGATGTTGTCAGTAAGCAGCCATCGGGTGCGCTGCATGATGATGTCTATAGTGGATATACATTCAATGAGGGAGTAGATGTTCCGAAAAGAATGATGAAAACTCAGGCGTTTGTGGTTTCAAGTGTCGGTTCTTAAAATGTTTCTGAGAGAATGATTATAGCTTCTCGAAAGATTTATTGTATCACTTTCAGAGCGAAAAAGAGACTGCCAATACTGACTAAATACATAAATCCGAACTCTTCTTTCCGCCATTCAAATGCTTTTCATATCCGTTTGACGATTGACACATCTATCACTCTTATAACTGCAGGACCGTCAAAGTTTTTAAGTTTTAGAGACTTGTGCCACAGTATGAAAAGAAGTTGTTGCTGATATGTCTTTTTCTGGTCTCGTTTTCCATAGCTAGACTTGAAACAAAAGCAGTAATCAAAAGTTTTTGTAGGTAAAGAAAGCAATGAATTGGAAGAAAACGCTTTTTGGGCCTCTTATAAACTGGCTAAACTCGAAGGAGCACGACGAAAAATATCCCATTTTACAGAAAAACCCTGACTTGGAAAGATTTGGATGGTATTGCGAGTCGAGATACTCGAAAAGCAAGCAAGAGCCTGGATTTGAGATACAAAAGGTTGTTATAATTCACAGGCATGGTGACAGAACCCCCGTCACCATGAATGAGAGTAAAGGGGAGAAGGAAACATGTATGGAGTGTAAATACAACAGAGTCGCGCATAAACAACACATTCTCCGAGAAAAAATGCAAGGAGGGAGAGCTAACACTGAAGGGGTACAGGCAACTGGAAAATCTTGGGTGCTTTATCAAGAGCACGTACGAGTCTCTTTCGGGGAAAAATGGAGAGTACATAAAGTATATAGATAGGCCACGTCTATTCCAAGAACACACTCATCACTGTTCGGGGTTATGAATGGCATAAAAAAGACAAAGTCATTGAAGAATGTAAACGTCCACGACGATGACAGTCTCCTCAGTGTACAAAAGTGGAAAGGTTAGACCAGGTAGTAAAAACACGAAGTAGGGACCTTTATGCCCATCTAAAATCAGATGAGTATGAGATTAGCTCTGAAAAAATGGCTGACAGCTACTGGACACATTTTTGCAACGACATTGAGATAAATTGCAATGTTTTAGACTGCAAAGAAAAGAATATTTCGGAGTGTCTTAAGGCAAGCTCTGAAACCTGGAAGGAGCAGGCCAAGATTGTTAACGAAAACGAGAGAGTCTTGAAGACATTGTTTGGAAAGTTTGCGAAGGAACTTGTAGATATTTTAGAAAACAACACCCGCATGCACATTTACTCGGCACATGATGGGTCAGTAAGTGCAATTCTGATAGGACTGGGGACGAGCATCTACGAGAGACCCTCCAATGCCAGTGCAGTCATCATAGAAAAGTGGATAAAAGAAAAAGAAAAGGTTATAAGGGTGGTCTACAACGACCGCGCGTGTAAAACGCTAATAGACGAGAGGGCCAACATACCTTTTGACAAATTCCTGGAATATCCGAAAATTTTGGCGATAGAACACGAGGATTTGCGTCAGCTGTGTTCTTTGCCGATAAAGCGATACAAACTGTTTATCTCAAAAGTAATGGTGCCTCTTTTTGGCAGGATCTGCAAGAATCTACCAAGGATGTTTTTGTCGCTGTAACTCTGTAATTACGCCGATATGTCATTTATATAGGTATTGTGCGAACATGTGAGATGTCTGCACTCAATCAACGTGAAGCCATGGCACCTTTCCTCCACGCAAATACCCTTTTTTCATAAAACTGCAATTCTCTATGGCTCATAGACAGGCCAAACCCCCCAGATATCCGTTTGTATTATTTCTGGGAGCTTATTGTGAAGCTATCGCTTTTGATTTTCAATGGGACCACTACCGCTAATGTCCAACGATATCAGATGACTGGTTTGAACACAAAAGAACCGGCGACGAAAAATGTATTTAATGGGAATAAACTATAGCCTGCTCTGGGACACTGGTCCTGCAATTTAGTGGCAACTAAGACACCTTAGCATTAAGCGAAAGTATTTTTTTATCCTTTTCCGGAAGAAGCCATTCCTTTGGAACTGAAACATTCCAACATTCCCGCTCTTTCTTTCAAATTCTCGAATTAGATGCATGAACTCCTCGTCATGGGACTCAATCTCCCACATAAGGAGGTTTAGAATATATTTCCCTCCAGAACTAATCTTGGAATGCGACAATGCACACAGCTGCGACCAGCACAAATTCGTATATACTGCGTCCTCTACTATTTTAGAACCTATCACAAGAGCGACAACAAACAAGAGAAACGCATTTCCCATTAGATTATTGTGATCGTCCTTTTTTATACGAGTAGCGAATCTCGAAGGGCTGTGCACAGCAAGATTTCTCTCTTGACACTCTTTGATTGGATATCTGTTGAGCGACTTTTTGTACAGGCTATGAAAAAGTGTTTGAATGATACCTTGCTCTTTCTGATTACTGGCCACAACATTTCTACAAAATATTCGTTTTTTATAAAGCTGCTGAGAAATTTTGCTGCAATGAGCCATGTTTCCCTTTCATTCGCGACCTCGTCGTCTAGATAACGAAATATTGTCATCTTAACCATGAATACTGCCGCTGAATGACTTGAAAGTGTGCAGATTCTTGCCTTTTCAGTGATTTTCTCCTTTTTATATTGCAGCTTAATTTCATTTTGTGTATTTATTAGGTTGTTCCGAAATAAATGTCCGATTTTCGAAGTGCAATGTTTTGTCTATCATTATACCTGTCAATTTTGCGATAACCAGTTATTGTTATATACCGTTTTTTTCAGCAAACCTTTCTCTATGTAAGCCACTTAGTTGCTTTTTATTTATCTTTAGCCTAACGTAGCATGTCGCACATCTCACCGTACGCAAACTGAATCAGCTGGGCTACGAAACTCTGCCTCATCCACCATACTCCACAGACATATCACCTACAGATTACCACTTTTTCAAACACCTGGATCACTTCGTCGAGGAGAAACACTTCCATGATCAGACCTCTGCCGAAGATGCCTTTAAGGATTTCATCGCCTCCAGAACCCAGGATTTCTACTCGAGTGGGATCAACAAGCTTGTATCTCGTTGGCAGAATTGTGTTGAAGCGGATGGTGCTTACTTCAATTAAAAATGTTCATTATCAGCTGAGTTACGACCCTTCAAACTTTGCGATCGAATTCGGACATTTATTTTGGAACAGCCTAATATTTTCTTTCTGGACTGGTCGTTGGGTAGTGGAATGTCAATTTTCCTATCAAGTCTTCCAGGCCTCATTAGAGCAGGATTCTGTATATCAGGCCTGTTGGTTGCCATTATGACCTTGACATCCTCCAGGTCTTTAAATCCATCCAGCTGATTCAACAGTTCCATCAATCTCCTTTGCACTTCCCTGTCGCTTGAACTGGAATCACTCGTCCTCTTGCCACCGATCGCATCAATCTCGTCCAAAAAAATTATGCAGGGGACTCTTTCCCTTGCGTATGCAAACATTTCCCTGATCATCCTGGAACTTTCGCCGATATATTTCTCAATCAAGGCAGAGGAAGCGACCTTCAAGAAATTTACGTCCAAAGTAGCTGCAACTGCCCTGGCTAGCAGGGTTTTTCCTGTTCCCGGTGGACCGTAGAGCAAAACACCCTTTGGAGCCCTGATGCCCACTGTTTTAAATATTTCGGGATTTTTAATTGGCAACTCGATCACCTCTTTTAGTTCTCTAATTTCGTTTTTCAGTCCTCCAACCTTCTCAAAACTTATGTCCCCAGGCGATTCTTCCGTCATGGAATTGACAGTTGGGCCCACTTCCTTCGGAATAATTTTCATTATGGTCAGAGTTGTCAGGTCCAAGGCCACTCTGCTGCTAGAAACGATAAGAGACCTATCAATACACGCCTTGCATCCAACAACGTATCTTGGTCCCTGGCTGGTCTTCACCATAAAATTCTCGTCGTGCAACTTCTTTAGGACCTACTTCTTTGGGGCCAACGGTTGATAGCGACTGGACGTCGTTTTCTGTCTTGAGAAATATCACCTTGGTTTCTTTTAGGATATTATGTTGATCCCTTAGGAAGCACTGGGTGGTTTCGTGGTCTTTTAGGGCGCGGTAATAGTCATCGTATATTTGTTGTTGTCTTTGTGCTTGTTTTGAAGTAGCCATACGGGCTAATGAACTAGTGTTTGTTGTTAGTATGGGGCTGAATGAATAAAAGTCAACGTCTGCACAGAAATTTCATATAAATCCATAAAATTGCAGTCCACATTTAAACCCAATTTCAGTGCCAATTGTTCTGAACTCTGCAAGAGGCCACAAACAAATCACATAACCAGTTTTCTTATTCAAAGCTGTTTCCCAAATAGCACAACTTTATGTAAGACATTGGTTCAAATATTAAGGATTAATTCCCAAAAATACCACAATATCTGGTCACATGTTAGTGTCTGTGATTTTTCGCCGATATTATAGTTTTTTATAAATGCAATTACTGCGATTTCAATTCACTATTAAAACATTGTTGCAGTGAATTCATATTTCCTTGACATGCTGCTGTAACACCGGTCGAAAGATAAAATTTTACCATGTATTGAATCAGCAGCGGCTCCATCCAATAAGACTTTTGAAACGTACGGAATGTCTCCCTTCAGATCCAGCACACTGTAGAAAAATTATTCTTTTTGTCTAAAGGACATGATTCTATAACTAAATTAACAGTCTAATGGGATATCAGATTTCTGAACGTTTTGATTAAATAGATTAGATTTTTTCCGCATAAATGACTAGACTACAACCAAATAGGCATTTTACGTCCAATATTCTTGATGGCTGCTACTGTTGATGTTACCATCATAATGGCATTGCTTTTTATGCGCATGAAAAAGTTGAACGCAGCTTCTAGATCAAAGGCTGGAAAAGCATCCAAATCTAACGAAAAAAAGGGTGGGCGATTTTGGATGCAAGTAATAGGGTATATTACATTGCAGCAATCAAACTTTTGTATAAACTCTACTGTGATTAGGAAATTCCCAGAGGGATCTCTCTGGCGACTGGGCCTCTGCCAAAAGAAACTTCTGAACGTCTCTGATATTCTGGGAGTTTTTTGCTGTTGATATGGGTAGTAAATAAAACAGACCAATACTCATCATTTTTCAAGTTTTCGACGTTAAGCATCCTGTATAAATTGAGAAAATGGGCGCTCTCCAGGTAGCGTGGCAGTGGTTAAAGGCGCCAGGTTCAGGTCCTGGTCCTCTTTAGAGGGTGTGGGTTCGATTCCCACCGTTGCCATTGTCGAGGTGTACTTTTTTGAGCGCGCCCCCGATTTTTTTTAATTAACAACTTCTACACAAAATATTCATTATCATGTGCCAAAAACGGACAGAGTTGGAGACTTGATCGAGGTATTTTTATGAAAATCGTGGGCCCTTTGAAAGAATAATTTAACAGTTTTTTAATGCTAGATACAATAAAAGCCGGTTAAGCGAAAGTAGTAGAATCAATTTCCGTGAATAATGTTCATTAATGGAAAAATCCATCACAAAGACACATCTGCACTTTCTGCATACTTGGCATTTTTGAAGCTCTTTCAATCTATCCGAATATATCTCCACGTAAAGCACTGGACATGTGTTACATCGACGCTGATCTCAATTCCTTGCACCTGAGCCCTCCATTGTTAACATCTGAATGCAAAAATTTAACGAACCATTCCCACACATCTGTCTCCAGGATTTCCTAGACTACACGGACTATGAAAAACTTGCTGATACATACTCTAAGCTAGAATTCCATGAGAAACGCACCGATCTCTTCCACTTTTTTCAAACGAATGAGCTAAGCACATACAGCGGCATGCAGTTTTTTGTGAATAGAATCAACTCGACCGTAGCGTCCTTTTTCAAAACAAATGAGAAAAGCTGGCTGAACGTATTTGCCTCGTATTACTTCGAGGACAACTATCTGCTGTGCCAGGACGACTTAATTGATAATCGGAAATTTGCGTTTAGCTACTACCTGAGTGACTTCGATACAGGGGAACTAGTTCTATATTATAAATATGCAATGAAAGAGATTAAAAAGATCCCGGTTAGGAGGAATCTTCTCGTTATGTTTTAGGTATCGAGTGTACCTTACCACGAGGTGGCATCCTGTAAGAAAAGTGGCAGAAAGGCAATCACTGGATGGTTCAATGTAGAGGGAAGTAACTGCGAGAACATAGAGGGAAGAAACAAATTTCAATCGAGCATAGGCGATCATTCCCAGCACTTTCCCCTGGATATAGAATTAGAAGGTGATTTTATATACGTGCCTGATGTTAATTACGACTTTGACTTCGATAAATGTGTCTTAGAAGGTCCGTTCTACTCGAGGAAGGTAGAAAGATTGAGTCTCATAAACCCAATTGTGTTCAGTTTAAGTGGATTTTCACTGATTTCGTCTGATTTTTTCAATTTTAGGATAGGCGACTACATTCTGATCAACGATCCTATAAACTCCTTGGAAGAAGACGTTCTTGATGTATTTATTATCCAAAGGAAAAACGAGAATGGGGATGAAAAAACAAACATCAGACTCGTTGATAAAAATGGAGAAGTTGGCAACACAGTGCCCATGCCTTTTGATGGGATGCTCTGTGTGAGATGCAGAAAACAAAAAATACTTGCAGAAAGAGGCAGTGAAAGCTTTTTCCTGGCACACTTTATCTACAAAAATATTTGAGTGAATCTTTTCTATTTTTAGCACTGTTAAGTGCCATAAAAATCAGTTGCAGAAAATTGTACAAGCTCATGTATATATACTGGCTAGTTAACACTGGTAGATAGATATTCTAGCCAAAAAACACTAACTCAAAAGACAGATAAATAAAAGCAAAAAGGAAAACTTCTGATACAACAACGAAAAATCACACATCCTCATGGACTACGAACCAACGATGAAGCAACTCATTCAGCCCTTCGTCCGCAAATTGTGACACCCAACACGTCATAGTCATAGACATCCTCCTGGCAAGGCTCTTGATGTTCGATTCAGAACTGTGCTCGGCACTAAAAATCCTCCCGAAAGAGTTCAGCAAAATTGTGTTCAAGCTCCGTGAAGACAAAATTATACGAGAAGAAACAAAAATCGAGAACAAAGAGAACAATTATCAGGAACTCAGGACGGTTTTTTACATCAACTATCGCGAGGTTAGGGACATCATTAAGTACAATATATTCAAGATGACAAAGAAGTTGGAGAGCGAGATGGGGAAGGCCGAGGAGATATTCGTGTCTGTAACCTGCGAGAATGAGTTTGGAATACTTGATGCGCAGGTACTTATGGACAGATACCTCTTCAAGTGTGATGAGTGTCAGGGATTTCTGGAGGAGAGTAGACGGGTGGTGGAGAATGACCCACACAACTTGTATGGAAAACTCATGGAGAATCTCAAAGAGCTGATGGAGATATTGAAGATCGTTGATCAATACACGATCCCTTATTTTGATTATTTTCAGGTCTTGGAAATTAGAAAAAAGAGGGAAGTTGTTTAGAGTGAGATTGTGGCAAAGGTTGAGGAGGCTGTGGTGCAGACCATGGAAATGTCACGTGAATAACTGAAGGTAGGGAGGTTGGATGGACGAGAGAGGACGAAAGAAAGCCAGGGGACGGCCGGGAATTGAACCCGGGCCTCCTGATTGCCGGTCAGGTGTGCTAACATTACACCACCGAACCCAGGACATTCCGTTGTGCCTCTCAACACTGCCTTCAGCACATTACCTCCCTCCTCATGAAGTTTGGACCTCCAGACTTTTAGACACAAATGACTGCCGGACCTTTCGGATACTTGGATGGGAGTGCATGGGAGTATACAATGTCCTCTTCGGGACCAATGTCCACTACGGGACTATACACACAATACCAATGGGGGCGCCCCCTCAACTCCACCATGCCTCTTACACAACTCCACCCTCACTACTCGTGCCACGGCCAGTCCAATTCCACCCGTAGGTGGGCGTAGGCTCATAGCCCCGCTAATGCCAGACAAACTCACCAGTCTCCGAAGCGTGGGTTCGCTCCGCTGCTGCCACCAAGTTGTCACGTGAATAACTGAAGGTAGGGAGGTTGGATGGACGAGAGAGGACGAAAGAAAGCCAGGGGACGGCCGGGAATTGAACCCGGGCCTCCTGATTGCCGGTCAGGTGTGCTACCATTACACTACCGAACCCAGGACATTCCGTCGTGCCTCTCAACACTGCCTTCATCACATTGGCCAATCGGAGCTCGCCACGACCTCTTCGACCAATCGGAGCTCTTCCGAACACATGGTGTTCGGAAGCGGAGGACCTTACGGGCCCTAGAGGATCGTGTTGCACCTACAGCGGACGATTGTGCAATAAGCTAGTTTCCGTCGAAGAAATAGCGATGAGAAAGAAAGTCTCCATCGCTGGAGCGGACAATGGGAAAGAAACAGAAAGAGAATGCGAAGAAGCAAAGGTCGGTGTCGGCCCTGTCACCGAGCATTTCCTTCAAAGATTTTCCGGACACGTGAGTCGCCTTCTTTTGTTTATGTTTCTTTAGTGGAAAAAAAAAACAGTTTTCACCGGTAGGTGTAACGAAAACGCCGTGGAATAATAATGTTGAAGGACTGTATTGGATTTGACGAAGTATACTAAAAAGGGATGTATATGAAATGAGTGACTTTTTAAAAGTAATGTTTTTCCCGTGCAATGTCCGTAAAGATTAAGTCAGTTTTGTGCATGAAAAATATTTCCAACGCGTAGAAAATCCCCTCAATAAAACAATGCAGAATCCCAAAATAAAAAATTAGCAACTTTTCGAGTGGCAAAATGGAATTATTATGCCTCAAGTAAAACTTGAAAGCCTTTCAATTGAAGGTGATAATTACCTCACAAATCACATGTCAAGTTTACTCTCCTGAGATTCGGAGCAAATTTTTTGTCAATGAATGACTTTCAGAGATATTTCATTAATTGATATTTTAAGAAAACATTTCACATTCTGCAGCTACATTCAATGAAATGACAACGAATGCTCTATCACGAATACAAGGTAGTTTTGGAGTTGCATGGCTTCCAAAGTCGGAAGTTAGCACGTAACCCTTAATGTTGGCCACCCTGAAGCATATGACCAATTGGTCCATTTAGCCAAATATTTGCGATTTTCCTGTTCTCGGGCACGAGAACCTTGAATGCCAAATATCATGAAAATCGGAGATGGGTGGGTTTTGCCCGTTCGTCGGTTTCTCAAGGATCCAACTGATATTCATTACTCTTAGTGCCTACCAGCCTATTTGCAGATTTGAAGCGTGTGTATCGTTACCGTGGCATCAAGAATGATCTCATCTCATGGACTGAAGCTCCAACAGAAAGCTAATGAATCTCCAATCATTCAGGCCCTGGGTCGTTCTGCATACACGGACTCTTCTAGCGTCAGGAGAATCATCTGGCTTTTCGTCTTTTTCTTCGCGCTGGGCTACATGATTTACGAAATCATCGGAGTCCTCCTGGCGTTCATGTCGGGCGAGGTGGCTACCACGACTCAAGTATATCACACTGCATCCTCTCCTTCGTTCCCTTAGCACTTCCACTTTAAATAAATTTAAATAAATTTAATATATTTAATAAATTTAAAGAAATAAACATTTTCGCAGGTCCATTAATACTTTAATGTAATGAGTGGTATTGACTGAGATCTTTTGGAGAACTAACAGACCCGTTTTCACGCCGTCTTCTTGTAAATGTCAGAGAATTTGCGCATCAGTTTGCCGAAGGTAACTAATCGATTCCTTGCGTGCATCACAATCCAGGTGGAGATGAAGGATTCCCTTCCTTTTCCAGCCGTCACAATTTGCCCTAAAAATAAATTTGAATTGAATGATTTCCCTGCCACAATGTGGACACGCTTTCTGCTGATATCTAATTTGCGTAGATTCACCTCCAAGTCAAGAAACATTTGCCAGGAAGCAAAAACAGATCTGCCAGCTTTCTTCTTCGACGCTATTTGCACTGAGAAAGAGTATGGTGCGCAGAAACTCTGCATGAAACCATATGGAGAAGGAAATGGCAAGTGTCCTGTCTCTTTCCTTAGATAATTATTAGCACTTCTCATTGATGCATTGCATATTCCTCCCTCGCATATTTGGATTTTCAGAATCAATGCACTCAAGCAAGGCACATTCCGATTGCGAGGCTATTGTGATCTACCATGAAATGCACTGGCCGTAAAAAGAATAATTTGTTATATTCAGTAATCTAGCTATAAAAAAAACCTTCGGTTCAATATCGTAGGCGTATTGATATATAGAACATCTCGTAACTGCAAGTAATTTCACACGGAAAAAAATGCTAATAATTTTTTCAGTTTGCTAGATGTGAGAGTAAACATTCATGGTTTTTTAATGATGAGGTAATGGATTTCCTGCGACGTCGAGCGTCGAAGGAGATAGATTGCTCTTTCTATGAGACATAAATGAACTCCCTAGTGCAATAAATATGCTCACTATTCACTTTCTTTTCTACGACGATACAAGGAAAATTGAAAAGGGAAAATATACTTTGCAGCGAATTCCACGTCGAGTGATGTGATGACAGTTTTCTTCAAGGAGATGAATGGTTCATATACAGCAGAATTTTCAGGATATCAGGATTATGAACACGTGATGATACAAAACTGGCAGCAATTACTCGATTGCAACTTTCTATCGACACCTTGTAGCTATCGGTAGGTGATTTTTGCGCTTTCATTTTGTCCATTTCACCCTCATATACTCCAAATTGAATTGAATTTTTATTCAGAATGAAATTTGTCTTTAGTAAGAATGCCGTTTCCATTCTTTAAACGAAGTATCACTCACCACTTTCCTCGCACGCACAAGCGACGGTGGCCAAATTCAACAGGATTCTAGGTTTCATTCGTCGATCGGTTGCAAGTAGGACTTCGCGCGTTATTCTTTCGTTGTATGCTGCGCTGATGAACTGACCCCAGTTGGAATATTGCATCCAATTTTGGAGGCCTACGAATAAGGGCTTCTTCTTTGCGCTCGTGGGAGTACAGAAGAGGGCCACATGAATGATCAAGGAGGTCAGGGGATTTTCATATGAGAAGCGTTTACAAGCGTTGGGACTGTATTCGCTCGAACGAAGGTCAAGGAGGGGCGATCTCATCCAGGCTTTCAAGATAATTAAAGAAATAGATAATGTCGAGTGTGGTAGGTTTTCCCAGTTTGATGGCAGCAAGAGAACGAGAGGTAACCGACTTAAGTTGCGCAAACCGCAGGTGCGCCTCAGGTCCAGACAGGAATTCTTTAATTGCAGAGTGGTGAACGCGTGGAATGCATTAGATGACGAAGTAGTGGCTGCCCCGCGCCAAGACTATCTTTAAGAAGAAACTGGATGCATTCATAGACAGGCAAAAAGGTGGGGGGGAGGCAATATTGATGGTAGGTACTAGGCAGTAAGCAATTAGGATGCGCAAAAAAATACAAAAACATTTAGATTTAAGAGATTTAAGCCTACCCTATTAAGGAACGCTCGACCTCGACACGTGACATCGAAATAGGTGAAATCGCCTCTTAATATCTTCAATATAAAAAGCCTCGAAAATAAATTGATGCAGGATGAGAAAATCTCTATGAAACAGGCCACTGTCATTACTAGAGAAATATAAAAAAATTTTAATTGATGAATTTCCCAAGGGATTTCATGTCCAACGAGGGCGAAGGAATGGACCACTGTTTCACTTTCAATAGCGACGGAAACAAGACAGTCAAGCGCATCTTGAAGAAAAAGGAGGCAACGTCATTAGGTGGAGCAATGAAACCGACAGTAATAACGTTTCGAATCTTCTAAACATGAAGAACGGAATCGACAAGCTCATTCATTCATAATTGCATTGCGCAGGATGGACTTCTACTCGTGTTGACACTACGTACTTGGGAGGAAATTTATCACTCTTTTGGAAAAGGATTCCGTCTCCTAATTCCCCCTCCTGGAACAAGCTACGATGACGCATATGGAAGGGGAATTGAAGTGAATTTGGGGACGATTTCTCATGCCACCATCAAGAAGACGTTATTGCAGCGACTTCCTCCAAAAGAAGGTGGACTTTGCGCTCCTGATTTCTACCTCGAGGAGAGGTTTAAGGACATTATGGTCACTTATGAACGGAAATATGGAAGACAACATCAGTACACCAACGAGGTGAGAAATGCTTCCTTGGTGACAATAATCGAACAGTTCATCTAAAAACTCTTGACCTGATTTTCCCCAAATTTTCTCTCCGTTCCATCAGATGTGCCGCTGGATACGCCTTGCAGATCAGGCGAAAAAATGTCTTGTGGACCCATGCTGCGCCGACCACTTGGACAAATATGGCCTCATGGTGACCAATGAATCTTGCCAATGTACGTATAATCAATTAGATTTTCAAATCTAACACTTGGTCGGGGAAAATATCGCTTATCTGACCGATTGAGAAATTCACGATTATGAAGAATTTCTGTCATCTTCATTTTAATCGATACAATTACCAAGAAATGTATTTTATTTTTTTATGGAGGGCAGGTGACCCTGAAACTCAAGAGAGGATGTATCGTGATTTTAAATCTCCAGAGTTCTGTGATTGTCCTCACGAAGCCTGCTCGTAAGCCTCCATTTGAAAACATTCACTGTATTTGAAAAATTGATATTATTGATATTAATTGACATTAACGAAATCGATATTAATTCATTTTCAGAGGGGAGACGTTTTCCTAGTCACTCTCCTCGGCTCATATGAATCGCGAGGATACGTTCTTCTTGGATGTCTTGGGCGATGGAAAATGGACTTGGGCGATGACGGGCTGAAAAACTGGACGTACTGTTATGACTCGAAGTCTGTCCAATTTAATCAGAGTTTAAGTAAAAATGGCAATACTTGAATACTTGACATCACATGCATGTGCTAGTTTTAAGAAGACAACTCGCCTAGTTGGATGCGAGCCCTACCTTCAGGTCAAAAACCTCATGGCGTTCATTTTTCTCGGCAGAACAAATTTCGCTGTGGTGAACATCTACTACGAAAACTTGGCAGAGGAGATCGTCCAGGAATATTTAATATATCCCGTGAGTGGAAATCGTTCATATATTAGTATTCCGGAATATGTCACAATGTCGTCTGCAACATTGTTTATGGCTTAGTGGTCCAGCTTCATTGGGATTTTGGGAGGGATGCTGGGTATCTACACCAGTCTGTCATTCATCTCCATTTTGGAAGTGCTGGAATGGATCTTCGACATGTTTTTGTCTGGTTGGAGGAAGCCTCGCCAAAAGGCCATGGAGCCGAAGAGACGGACCATGAACAAATGTGAGTTAATGCAATGTTTAAACTACATTCACGGTATTCATCACGTTCAGCTTCTTAATGATGCTGAGCAGGGAGTGAAAAGGGTAATCGTGAACCATAGCTGAGGAATTCCCACGTCTGCACCCATTCACCACTCGAGGAAACTTAACATATTGCTGTCGATCTTGCTTACGCTCAACGACCGAGCGATTTTGCACGACCGTTGTCACTTGGAGACTCACCTTCGCTAACGACTTCATCACCGGCTCAGTCCCAGAAAACTCTGGAATTTCACTCTCGTGTATAGTTGGGGAGTGGCCCACTGCAACGTGAAACAAATGCTATGTCTCATTTCAGAAGCACAAACCCATCTTCGATTTCAAGTCCTGCAGGGAGATTTAAATGAGCACAGATGACTAAGGCCACAGGAAAGCTACGTCGTTTCTTCCCCATATTCAAAAAGTGGTAAATTGTACCGCCTTCGATAATCAGCCGACGCCGTTTTCATTTTCATATCTTATTTTTTTCTTTGATTCCCCCCAAAAGCAAAATGCTTCTATTAATATATTCCACATACGCAACTATGTCATCAAACTGTGCAAGTCTTTCCTTTGAGATTTGCAATTATGGTATTCCTCTCCGTGGTGGAAATGAATTCCCCCTTGAGTAGGAACATTATGAATTTGCTGATCAGGCAAAAGTATGCTTTTTTAAAATTTGGCATGAAATATGTAGTGAATTAATACCATATGGAATTATCTAGCTTCACTTCCGTTAAGTTTAAAGCAACCGGGATCTAAACAATAGATGATTCTCTCGTGCGATTTTTCCATATCTGCGCTGGGAATATTGACTCTTTCATATAAATTAGTAATGGAGATCATTTTTGTTCTTTCTCTCATTTTTTTAGAATTGGAAAACATTATTTAAAAAAAACGTTTGCTCTTCAGAGAGATGGTGTCCATTTTCTTTTTTAATGAATTGCACTTCTCATTGCTGTATTGCATTTTCCTTTCTCACTTGGAACTTCAGAACCAATATGCTCTAACAAGGCACATTCCAATCCAAACCCAAGTAGCCACGGGCGATCCAAAACTCGTCCATGGACAGTCCAGTTGTCCAGAGATGGATAGAAGTCCAGAGGCGATCGTACTTTGGAGGAGCATAGGATGCCATCGCCATGGATCGATATCTTCTTATGCATTCTCAGCTTTATTCGAGCGGAATTTCCATACATCGAACACCCAATTATGCAACCCAGTAACTTATTAATATACAGATGGTGTGACATTATAATTGGACCAATGCATGATTTCATTTAATCTTATGCATTCTCAGCTTTATTCGAGCGGAATTTCCATACATCGAACACCCAATTATGCAACCCAGTAACTTATTAATATACAGATGGTGTGACATTATAATTGGACCAATGCATGATTTCATTTATATTTCGACATTACGAACGAAACGATGTGTCAGTCCTTTGGGCATCCATGGGACGTCCAGCAAAGGGACTTCCAAGGACAACTTCTTATGGTCTTCCATTGGATGTTCTTGGATGGAATCCCCGCCCCCTTGAGGCCTTCCATCTGGCCTGACATCTAGCAGTTCGTTGAAGAAGCATGAAGTTCTCATAATATAAGTGAGGTCGCGCTCATTCCGCCGCTGTTAGTCTCCCTATTTCCTAAATGCAAAGGTATTATTCTGTGGAAGCTTTCATCATCTACCTAATGAATTTAATTCATTAGTTGAGAGACGTAGCATAGCTAAAAGGAGACTCATGAGAATTCTTGCACATTGCATGACGAGAGTGTGGTTCCCCTTGTCAAGTGTGTTCCTTCCCCATACGATCTATGTCGACTATGGCGATGGAATAAAATAATGTCTTGATCGAAAGATAAGGACGATAAGAGGAGAGTTTCGGCTCAATGTTATTTCACTGTCAATCCAAGCACTTCTCTCCTAGTTCCTCCAAGGAACGTGAGAGGACGAGATAGTCAATATGCAGAGAGTGTTCCCTTTCCCACACCATGAATACTCACGAGCATGCAAATTAGGTTCCATAGCTACCTGGGGATTTCTATCGCTGCACCCCTCAATGGTCATCCAAAAGCTTTCCCAAAAGGGAATCTCCAATGAAACCAAAGAGACGGACATCCGATAGACCATCCAATGGACATGACCAAGGATTATCCTTGTACGAGACATTTAGTCATCCAGGGGATGTCCGAGGAGGATATACAGGGTGAGCCAAAAGTTGTTGCCCCTGTATATGAATTTGAATATCTCCTCAACGGTTTGGGCTACAGAGTCGAAAAAAAACATAGAAATTTCACTTTATACTCTTTCTGAAAATGTATGGTTTTAGGTCACTACATTGATTTGGAGATGAATCATGGCCGTTTGAAAAAACATACCGAGAAAAAAGTTGCCAAAGCGCGACGCCTCGTTCTAACCTTTCGCAGCTACAATACTTCCCGATTTAAAATGAAAAAATTGCTTTAACTCACTTTTAATTATTGAGGAATGATTCAATGTGTCCACCATTTTGGACGACCGCCTCCATCATCCTCCTCCATTTTGAGATCGACTTAGAAATCCAAGACTGAGGGATCTCTTCCCAGGCTTGAAGAATTCTGGTCTTGAGGTCCTCAACGTTCTGGATTCTGTCACCACGATAAACTTTCTCCTCCATAGCAGACCAAAGTAGTCAATGGGATTTAAGTCTGGACTGCAAGGTGGCCATTCACCAGGTGCAATGAAGTCAGGGCATTTTTCCTTCAGGTAGGCAACTGTCTCCCGAGCAATGTGTGACGGTGCGCCATCCTGTTGAAACACAAACTCTGGTGTTTCCTGGCTGATTTCTGATAACATTGGGTCCAAAACGTCTTGGCAGTAACTCTGTGCATTGATCTTCACTCCACTTGGAATGAAAATGACAGAGGTTTTCCCGTTAAATGTTGCCACAAGTGAGGTATCCGTTCTCTAAGGAGTCTTGCCGGGACAATCTCATTTTTCCGATTCACAGCTGCATGCACACGGTCATTCTGGGTATTTCGAGGTGCTTGGACTGTGAATCTTTTCTCATCGGTGAACCAGACGTTCTTCACTGATTTGGTTGACCGAAAACGCCTGAGGAGTTTTTTGCACGATTAAGACGTTTCCTCTTTGTTGCTTCAGACAACTCCTGAACAGTCACTCGTTTAAAAACCTTCAAGTTCAGGTCGTTCTTGATTATGCGTCTCACAGAAGATCGAGAAATTCCAGTCCTTTTGACAACCAGGAACACGTCGAAGCCTGTACACATTTGATTTCACCATCATCCATTCATTATACCAGTAGAATTTCTAATGGCCGTATTTGTCTATATGTTGACTCTGAGGAGTCAATTTGCTCTCTAGTCTCCAATGGTTTCTCTCTCAATGATTTTTTGCGGACGTCCGACGCCTTGATGTCCAGCCGAGGAAACTTGTCCTCTCAAATGTAGCCCCGGAAATCCCTGATTCCGTCCTCAATGCAATTTCCCCTCTTGGGAAGATTGCCTCTAGTTTCTCGATCATGGGTGCATCATTGAGGAATCCGTCTCTTCAGCATATCAAGTCCTTCAGGAGAAATATTTTAATTCAACTTAGCATGAATGAGAACGCCCTCCCTTCCTCCATCCCCATCTCATACGACAATCGTAACTACCGAGTCTTCCTCTCATCCGATGACCTGATTTGTTTCCACTGCAAAAAGGCAGGTCATGCAAAGCGTGCTTGCCCCTCACTTGTTCCGGAACCATCCTCGATCTCCTCCTTGGGGGAAGTAACGTCAGGCGTGTCTCCTGCTCCACCCCAAGCTAGTGAAACTAGAACTAATGAATCTTTGAATGATACTGATCCCCCATCTGTTCCTACTGCAGTTGGAAGAGATGATATATCCTCCCAGGAAGGACTTCATCTTGATAATCTCCCCCCTCCTGATGATAACGTCATCGCAATGGAGATTGTAGACCTTCCCCCAGTCCCGACCTCATCAGAAGCCCATCCCACAGATGCCGGTATTTCTTCTCCTTCACTTTCGGCAGGATGGCCCTCTCTGATCCCTTGTGCTTCTGTTTCATCTCGTACTATGCGAAATAGGTCTTTTTCCCTCACTCCAGTACGGCGTTTGCTGAAATGCTGAAAAATGAAATTTGTTTCATCAATCTATCACATACCCTATCATCTCAGGGCAGAAACTCTTGGATTACACCTCGTACCTCCCTTCATCATATACTACCCGTAAATTTTTTAAAACAAAAGCTGTCATTCGGTTCATTTGTCCGTCATACTTCTCCATAAGTACTGAAATTTCAATATGGGACTACCATGGGATCAAGAAGTGCAGACCATAGTTACCAACGATTTTCTGGTACCAGTTGTTATTCCATCGGACTACCCAGAGCAGAGTCCATGATTTCATAGGAAACGTTTACTATTCACTTCCCTCTTCAGTACTTATAGTCTAAACACGCCATCAGATTCGGACCTTACCTTCTGACCTGAGCCGTAAAGACAGAAAGCGATCAAGAATACAACTCATATGTGGAAAAGTTACATTTTATGACTGCACCTTAAATGACCTTCGTTTTCTATTCGGAAAACCTGTATTCTTGAAACTTTCAGGAATCAACTTTTGTAGTGTTTTCACTCTCATGCAAAAAAAGTATGAACCAAGAATCTCCCCAGTTGACTTGATAAGGTATGGAACAGAACGCCTCTTTTTTTACGCCACAATAGATGACGCAAATGAGCAATTTTCCCATCGGTGCACAACGTATGAGAAGAAGAGCGGGCCCTTCATACAGAGAAATTCATACTACGAACCGCGAGGTGATATTTATTCGGCATTTTCCCCCACATATCGCAATGATGATAGCTGTGATGGAACAGTGGCGCAATCGTGTGCAATGTGTCCAGGAAGCACTCACATCAGATAAGTAAAACATTGTTTTTTTGCATCCACATCCTGTCATGAATCATCGTGTTGACGACATACAAATAACCAAAGAAGAAGACTTAAGAACGTAGAAGTGTCTACATACAAAAAGGTGAAATATACGCTAAGAAAAATCTGCGTTTCCCCGCGACCACTGAGCCCAAAAATTAAAATGAAGGGAAAAATATAAGCATGGGTGTTGGAATTGAAATCCACGCTGGTTGCTATCATGGCATGACCGATGGAATTTTCCGATTTTCTTTCTAAGATTTCTGCATAAATGCTTACGGACATCACGTCATCAAGGGTAATCGGCCCTCAGAAGAGCTCAAAATTTTCAGTGAATCATTATGAGACTTCTTATCAGTCATGTATTCCAATAATCAGTATATGGTAACAAGCGAGTTTCTTTGCCTTTCAGTCCGATACAATAGTGCAATATAATAATTGCTGGTTCATGAAAATCGTCGGTAACAATTGCTGGTAACTCCCGATCCCGCTGTAGTCCTAAATTGAAATTTCAGTATTTCAGAATTCCGATTTTTCATCCCAGCTTTCTCCATATGCGCCTATGCAATGGAGAACCGCCACCCAGACCAGGCGTAATCGGTCCTCAGAAGAACTCGTACAAGGGCCTTCCCGCCTGAGACCGGTTCAGAAGGTTCCCTACCACTTCCTTCAAAAGTAGTTTGGGAGTATTCCCGTGAACAAAATTTTAGCCTCTTCCGATCCTTTCTACTGCCTCAAAGCAGAAACTTTAGGATTACGCCTTGTAATTCCAAAGCTATAGCGACGAGTAGAATGTATATTTATACCTGATCTATACTCTGATATACTCTATTTGCATTTTTCGGTTGGTTGTTGCATTAAACGTTTGTTGAAATACCAATCCCTCGAGTGCTCAAGAATCAACATGAAAACTATGCTGTAGTTCATCTCCGTTCTCCTTAGACTTAACCACAGGCCCAGATGCAATATTTTCATTATTTCTCTCGCGTGCGTGAGGAACATGTCTCCTCGCCCACGCAGTGGTGGTGGTAGAAGCCGGATTTTCCTGCACCTGAACTATGCTGGGAAAAAATCTCCCCGATGCGGCATGGTTGCGAATTCCACGATTTTGCAACGGAAGTGATATGCTCTAGGACGAAGATAAAAGTCCTGCCATTTCAACCACCATTCCATTTAATGTTGGGCATTGTGTGAATCATCTCCGGGTAGACGGCTTGACCTTCAAGAAGAAACTTTTTCATCGTATCGGTATTCCAGCTTAATATTCTCAAAGGTCTACAACTGATCTTAAGAGATTTTCCAGGTGAGAAGCTCCCTCATCATTCCAAACCCGAGCCAGCAGTTATTTCACTTTCAATACCTGCCAGCTACGGTTAGCAGGAGTGGAATCGAGGAATCTTTGGGGAGCCTGACGGTTTTAACCCATATTATTAGCATTAATCCATGTTAAAGATGGGTAAAGTTCAAGACGAAGTCTCGTGTCCCTAGGAATTACCATTATATGTATTTACTGCCAACGATGAACATATTACACTACATACATACATTTTCTTGCCCTTCTTCTTTTCTTAATGGGGTCGCGGTTCGAGCATTCCCAGGAGTGTCCTCCAGCGATCTCGATCCTGGGCAGCAGACTCAAGCTCAGGTGGTGGGATGCCGAGCCTCTCGCGACAAAGCCGAGCGACGTAATCACTCCACCTTGTACGAGGTCTACCGACAGGTCTTTTGCCGGTCATCTTAGCCTTGAAGACTCCGCTTTGAAGCCTTTCAGGCGGCATTACGCCAGCCACTCGACGTAAGAACCTAATTTCGGCAGCTTGTATCCGCGATCTGGTGCTTTCGGTCATTACCCAAAGTTCATGACCATAGGTGAGGGTGGGGAGATAAACACTCTTAAAAACCGAGAGTTTTGCTTCCCGAGAAACTTCCGACCTGGTAACCACGGTTCGCCAAAATTCCCGCAAAACTGCAGAAGCCATGGAGATGCGGTTGTCGATATCGTTCCCGTATCGTGCGTCACTCGAGAACCAGACACCGAGATACTTGAACTTCTCGCGTATTAGACTACTCTAATTGAATTCAAGGTGGAAACCCTGAAAATACGCCCGACGTTTTAAGGAGTTCTGGGCTAGTGTCAGCCTTAGTTCTGCTCTATATACAGTACTATCTGAAGAACCCGGCGTTGCCCGAGGAAATTCGATATTTCATGCATAAGAAATTAGGGAACGTTAGCCTTATGGTTTCCTATAAGTTACCGATCTTGGGTGCCGCAAAATGCGCTCGAACCCCATTCCCTTTTTTAAAATTATTTTTTACTGAAGTTAAAAAAAAGACCCGCAGTCAAAAAACGTTGCTCAACATTGGTTTAGAAGCTCATATAATGCGTCGTCTGACGCTTCATTTCTCATGGAATCCCTCCTCTCTGAAAAGGAGAACATGACTTGGGGATTTCCAAGTCTTAGGATTGACGATTCTTCCATTTTGTCAATTGTTGGAAGATTCGGGCTGCATGATGTTACCTCTCTTTTCCTTTGTAGGTGACGTTCTCCCGTGGATAAGACATTGGGATTCATTTATTAAATCCAGAGAAAGCTGGAATGTTCGTTCAGAAATGGATGAATTACGTGACGAGGCAATCAATTAGAACCATGTCTGACCCCAACGCCAAGATCAAAGCTCTCGGCTTCGCCTTCGCTTGCCTCATCATCAGCCATCTCCTGCCTCAAGTTTCTGCCACTGGTCCAGTGGCCTGTTCAGCCTGTGTCACATGGGCAGCCGGTCAATGCGGAGCAGCAGTCGGGTGCGCTTGTGCATCCAGCGCGCTTTTCCCCCCAGCTTTCGTTGCCTGTTTGATGTTAATAGGAGGATCATGGTGTGCCTTTTGTGCCGTAACGTGCTTGGCGGTATGCGTCGCACCAGTTCCTGCACCATAAGTAACTAAGATCAGAGAACTGGTCTGAGAAAAATAAATGATTATTGCTGACAGAAATTGTCTGATTTTTATTCTGTATATCCCATTACCTCTTACCTCTCCTTATCCTGAAGCTAACACATAACGAATGCTTCCTTGACTATGCTTTGCCATCAGAATGACCTTCATCCCTCCAACGATGGAAATCCACCATTAACCAGTGGTAGTTGAGCTTCTTCTTCAAGACTCCCGTCCAAGCCTCTTCGCAACGTCTTTCATCACGTTTCCCTCCACACTTAGCAGGAAAATATCCCCACTTTCATTACGATTCTTCATCAAATTGGAAGACCGGGTAATTTAAAATTATGCCCTGCAGTAGCTCATCATACACCCCCGATTAATTGGATTCGTTCTGGTTCAGTGTTGGAACTCGAGAGGTATTTCTTCCCATTTCCACGTCTCGGGAAGAGAACGAACAATATTTTAGGCTATAGTCACGCCTTCGGCGCTCCATTACCTTGGATAGTGATTAATTCATTTATTCTTTGCGAAATGGTAAACACGTATTTAAAGTACGTCCCCATTGANTATTGAAGGTATGTCCCATTGAAATACGTGACATATGGGGACGAAAGTCTTCATTCTCATCAAAATCATTACTATTATTATTTATGATGTGCCTAACTTGAAATCTTTTCATGTGTCCCTTTTTGTAAAGGTGGAGAATATATTTTCCAATACTTCCCTCCTAGAGTCTATTCTAATGGGGCATATTTGAAAAGTAGGACTTTTCTGTACTCAGCCATCAAACAGGTACTTCTGAGGGAATTTTGAATTTTCTGCCGATGTTTCGTTGCATCAAAAAATAATTCAGGAAAATGGGATTGAAGAAAGTACCGTGACGGGTTTTAACGATTTTTTTTCTTCTAAAATGTAGATTCAGGGAACTCCATGCCACCCAGTTTCAGCCGTATACGTTTCCCCTTTTTACTGATGGTAAAAATTGTTTTCGGAAAAGCGACCCATCCAAAAGATGAGCTCAGAGGAGACGCACAACAAAAGTTGCATTTTTTCCTTAAATCGACATCATGTCCATTATATGTGCGCCAGCTGCTACTTTTCTATTTCTGCCCGATTCGCTGGGATATGAAAAATTCTTTGAAAACGTATTGGCCCCAAGAAATACCCCACCCAAAAAAAAATTCCAGTATTTTGGAATTTTAACATTTTTCCTGAGCTCAGTGCGTCAGCAGTCACGTTCTTGCCAGGTTTCAGCTTTCCATGTGTCTTAGTTTGATTGAAGCAAAGAGAACGATTTGGAACTATGTTCCCCGAGAAGGTGTGCCCCTATGGCATGTATCACCAAAGTTGAATTTTTCCTGAACTCAGCATGCAAATAGCGACTTATGTCAGTCAGTCAGCAACTCACAATCCTCTATATATAATAAAAGTAGAATTTTTCTTTACTCAGCTACCCCTCAGGTTCTTCTTTTCCAAGTATAAACTTTCTAGCGCCCTCTGTTGTGCTGGATCAAGAAAATACGCCTTTTGCAATATATGTGACCTCAGGCGTTTTAACTGAAAAGTACATTTTTTAAACCGAAATCCATCCTCAGAGAACTACATGCCCACAAAGTTTCAACCTTATAAGTTTGCCCGTTTCGCTGATGAAAAAACATGCTTGGAAAAGCCGACTCACCCAAAAGCTATGGCCGGAGGTGATGCACCATGATAGCTGAATACTCCCTCAACTCAATAATATCATGTCACATACGTGTGCCAAGTTTCACCTTTCCATTTCTGTCCAATACGCCCAGACAATTTTTTTTTCTTAAACATCGCTCCTCGAAAAAATTCCCCAGGGGATGTATCGAGACTTAATATTTTCCTTTAACTCCTTGTCTTATTAGTCACATTCGTGCAAAGTTTCAGCTTTCCATGTTCATTAGTTAAACTGATGCAAAAAAATTATTGGAAAACCTCTCCCTTTGAAATTTGTGCCCCCTATGAGGTATATGACTGGTCTTCATGGCACTCCAGCCTTGAGCTCTTGGAGTAAAATATTTTTTTTTTAATGTTTTTACTGTTCAATGAGGCACGGCATATTGTGTCATTTAGAAAATCGGGTACATATAATTATTAGTGTGGCGTTGATTTTGAAGAGTTTCTATATGAGTCAGTCGTGCTATACCGTGTCGATGGGTTTTTTAGTGTCTAGGAAAATTGCGATTGTTCACATCTGCTTCTTTATTACCAACAGGACCGGCCCTAACTATTTCGGCACCCTGTGGAATGAGAGTCCCAACACCGGTCAATAGTTGCAATTAATGTTCTCTATAATTCCACTTATTTGTATCAAGTCTGGGGGCACCACCGGAAACTTCCCTGTATCTCGGTGGCCAAGTCCGAACCTGGAAGACCATGCCTCCGAAGACACTGCCGAAGGTTCATAGTCATAGATGAGGTGGAAACAGATAATTTCATCGTTTTCAGATTCCAATAGGCACAAAAGAAATCGATACGAATCGAACTCCTAAATAGGACATTAATAAGCCACCACCTGCTATTGTATTTTTGCCCCTGCACATTACTAATACAGAAACGTTATTCATATACTGCTGTACTGCACTTTGCAGTTGAAGGGCAGATGCACACATTTCTTAAAAGGGAGGAGGGAGGGGGGAATGGAACGCCAGCCCAGAGACGTAGCATAGCTCCAAGCGAAAGAGCTTCGGGCTGGTGGGGGTGCTGCAGGTAGAAGACTTCAGAGCGCTTCTGAGACTCCGAGTTTAGAAGCCTAACCGGGATGCGGGCAGGCCCGATTTGTACGACTCGAGCAGCGGGTCTGGCCCGGAAAGCTCAGTCGGCTAATTAATTCTCGGGTCGGGATGGGGTCGAGCCTGGAAAAATCAATCCGTGCAGTTCTCCAGCGGACAGAACAGATTTTTGCTGGAAATTAATGAGGATTATGAGCAATCGGAGTGTGCATGCAGTACTACTTGTACCAAGCGCTTATTTATTTTGAAGTCCTTTAAGCATTTACTTCCTTGTGGTGTGGAATTTGCATGAACACATGTCAGGAATACAGGCGTTCCAGTGGTAGGTAATGGTTCAAAGGGATATTACAAATTTAAAACTGATGATATTCCAGTTTAAAAAATAACAATATTTTACCGTAAGAAATGGTCTCTCTGGTGTGCTTTTGGAAAATTCAGCCGTTGAAATATTAGACTTTTTACAGGAATGTCATTAGCATTAACTTTGAATCATTACCTACCATTGGAACGCCTGCATTCCTGACATTTGTTCATGCAAATTCCACACCACAAGGAAGTAAATACTTAAAGGACTTCAAAATAAACAAGCGCATGGTACAAGTAGTACTGCATGCATAAATGTGATCTTGCCATTGATAGAGGCTCTCTTTAATCGCCTTGGGTGTGGACGCTCAGAAGTGAGGAAAGGTGGAAGTTGATGAACGGGGTAACCCTTATTGAACGCTATGCACTGAAGCAAAGAGACTCGGATGCCTGTCTTATCATTGACCTCCGACCCATCCGACCCCCTATTGAGAACAACATTCCAAGAGGCAATAAACGACCCTCATTAAGGAGGGGGTTTCAGCCCTTTAACTTGACTAGAGATGTGCCCGTCATGCGGGCCAGTTTCAATTTTATGGCTCAGCCAGAAGCCATACCTTTCATCCGTCACTGTCCAGATCCGTCAGAATGAGGGAAAACCTATCGTTTCATCGTCATTTACTCTGCAATCCTCACCATGTTTGCCCATATACCCTATTTCTTGCATTTGAGACAAGCATATCCATTCATCAGCAACTTTGCGTCGCACAACTTCACGTAACTTTGCTTTGCGTCACTAAATTTTACAGTAATTATATATTGACGTTTGTGGCAGTATTGACATTCAAGTAACGCATTCCAATCAGAGGTCATTATCCAACGTTCCAAATCGGGCTTCTCGGCCGATTGCCCAAAATCCCAGACCGGGTTGTTCGGCCAATTGTCCAAAATACCAGGCCGTGCTCTACGGTACGTGTCCAAAATCCCTTGTGGCGTTTCCGACCAAAATTTCACCGCCCATTATGCAGAAATAAATAGTCGTTTTCCGAGAACTGTCCCTCACAGCCCCATCCCTCTCAAGTTCATGCAATATCCAAGCTAGGTGTTTCATGCTCTCAAAAAACTCTCTCTCGAGCAAGTTCACGTCTACTGTATGTTAGGTTAGCTAGTTTGCTTGCCCGTCAGGGAAACAAACTTGCTGCGATCGCGTTTTCGGCGCTTCATTGTCCAATACAGTGATTCATTAACTTATTTTCAAAGTGGCAAGATAAGTAAAAGTATGTGCTCGTCGAAATGCGTATCGAGAGATAATGAACCGATAATTTCACCGAAATAATTGCGCCGATTGTTTCTTGTGTGCCTAATTTCATATCTCCTCATAATCTGCCATGAGGGGTCATATTTGAAGAGAAGGATCTGCACTCAACAATCGCCCAGGTACTTCTAAGCCAAGTTTCAACTTTCTTTAATTTTCTCTCTCATTGGATCAGAAAGGATCCTGGAAAATGCGCTTTTTGTCAAAAAAATGTGCCCTCAGAGGTTTTACCTAAATATTAATCTTTTTACTGAAATCAATACTCGGAGAACCACATAGATACCAAGTTTCAGTCATATTCGTTTGCTCTTTTTGCTAGTGCAAAGATATCTTTTGAAAAGCCAATGCAGCCATAAACTGTCCCTTGAGGGTATGAACCTCAAAACTTGAAAATTTTCTGAACTCATCATCACCTCAGGTATTGGTGTACCAAATTTCACCATTCTATTTCTATTCAATTCCGTAGGACAAAAAAATTATTTGAAAAGTCACCAAACAAAAATATGCCCCAAGGGATGCCTTGGGAATCCTTGAAGAAACCTTGCCAATCCATTTCACGTTTCAGCTTTTCATGTTCATCCGTTTGGCTGAAGCAAAAAAAATTATTTAAAAACATATCGCCTTGAAATTTGTACTCCTGTGGCATTTACCTTCAATGTCTGAATTTTTCAGGTTCCCATTCAGGTTCCCAAAAAATATGCCTCCAGGGCATGCATCTGAAAATTGGCATTTTTCCTGAATTTAGTGTCTCAGTAGGCACGTCCATGCCAAGTTTCAGCTTTCCATGTCTTTCCGTTTGACTGAAGCAAATATGCAGTACTGTATATCATTGAAACCATCTCCTCCCAAAATATGTGCCCCCAGGGCATGTACGTCCAAAGTTGGATTTTTTTAACTCTGCATCCATAAAGTTGTACCATTTGTACCAAGTTTCAGATTTCTAACTTCTCTAGAACATGGTTAGAATTAGCGTCAGTCACTCACACTGTCACGATCGTCTATATATATACCTGGTATATACNCCAAGTTTCAGATTTCTAACTTCTCTAGAACATGGTTAGAATTAGCGTCAGTCACTCACACTGTCACGATCGTCTATATATATACCTGGTATATACGAGATTACTCGTAGATTACTATTCTAGATCTGACTCCAAATGAACACAGCTGATTCAGAAGAAGAGAGGGAAATGTAGTGCCTTGAAACACGTCCGATAACGTGAAATCCATTGAGCTGCTGATTCCTTTTAGTCTTAATGCACTTCCTCGTTTCAGTCCTTAGCTTCGTCCATTTCACCCACATAAAACACTCTGGAAAACGCCGAAGGCGCCTGAATTGACTCTCCACGCTTCTTCAGGGTTCTTTCACATCATGCAGGGGAATTCCTCTCATGTAGGGAAATCCTCATACCTTGCAGAAATTTCAAAATGAAAAGCGGGAGAAAAACATCGGGAGCCACCAAATTCATTAGAGGAGGGGTATGCGAAATGGAACTATCCTCCCCAAGAATATAATATTTTCAGCGTTCATAATTTCATTGGAAAGCTGTTGTTTCGAATAGCGGTAAGCCGTATGTCAAATCGGATTTCGTACAGAGGCTCGCCATTCATGGAAATTTGTGGTCCCACTGCATCCTCCACCCTTAGAAGGGGAATAATTTCATGAAAATGCTCACGCGCCCTATTCGTGGCGATGGAGGAGTCGGGATGTATCCGCCAGGTTTAATCACTTCGTAGTGAAGTCATATCGGCTGTTCCTTCGTTGTGCTCATCCTTCTATGAGCCTTCTATTTCTATTTCCATGCTCGCATGGCATACGGGTTCTCATTCCCCTCGTTCCTGCGTTCAAGAATGATAAGGGAAAATACGTTAAACCAAGTAAGGAGGATATAATGTAGTTTCAGCGGAAAAAATCAGAATACTGTATTGACGAACCCTCCTGCCCCTCCCTCTTTCCTCAAATTTTATGTGAAGTTTCAAGAAATAAAAAAATTCCAGGATTCATCTCGGCTATCCAGAGGCTGTTGTCAAAGACGATATCAGAATATTCCTCATAAACTCACCCAATCACACTGATGGAGAATTGGGCAGGGAAATATTGAAACAACTCTCATGACAGTCAACGAAGCAGGTGATGGCGACTAAGGAGTGTAACACTCAACGAGACTGGGCTGCAGGGGCTCCCTCTTCTCCATTGTAGGACCAGGTCGATTCGCCTCTGCACTAGATGGAAAGAAACTCTCTGGGGCTGACAGGTGAGTCACCTTTGTGCGTTTCTAAAGTCGGATTCTAACTTTGGATTTAAAAAAACGCTTCGGGAGCAAATTTTTTCGATGAAACGTTTTCAATGGGAATTTTTCTCCTCCAATAAAGGAAGCAGAAACAGGTAAAAATTGGCACTGAATTAACTCTTGTAATCTTAACTTCAGCAAAAGTCTCCTTGAGAGGTGTCAGGTCAAAATTTTTAGGTTTGACCGCTTTTTCTAGCGTCCCTTTTGTTTCAGCAAAACAAGTGAATACGGAAAGCAGGAATTTCGTGAACGTGTAGCTCGTCCAAGAAAGCATATTTTTAAATGATATCTAAATTAGAGGTACATCCCTTGAGGCAATTTTTTTAAAGGCACAGGTAATACCAGGTGTTATTGCTCTAACCGAGAGGGAGATCGAGAGAGCTAAATATAGGTACGCAATAAATTCTTCCCTTAATGATTTCAAAGGTCTTAGTTTGACGACAAGGTTTGACGGTAAACAGAGGCTCTTAGAGACTCTGTCTTAAGGAAGTTATTTAAGAAAAAAAAGCATATTCGTTCATACGAAGCAAGACGTGGAAGGTTAAAAAAATGATTGAAAGCAAGTATGCAGACCTATGCTTTTGCGAATAATTATAGGGCAAGCACAATAGGTCTCTGCATCGATTCCCCTATCGATGGATCAAGATATGGATAGTGTCTTCGATCATCACGATGCATTGGAAACATTTTTGACGGGAAACGCCTCATGGAATTGCGACAGGTAAAGTACAGTACTGTACAGTACAGTCCGTCCTGGTGGGGAAAGGAAGAAGCGACGTGACCCGCATAGGTTTCCAAATTCTTTTCTAATTATGGAAATGGTGGGACTGCCTAAATGAAAGAAGGGAAGGAACATAACAAGTTGGAATTGAAGAAAAGTGGGTACGGAGAGGGAGGGAGGGCGGAGAATATTTTCTTCTCTTCTGTTTCAATCTCATTATGTAAATGCTGTGAATGTAGACTGGTCTTTTACTCCCTTCTCTTCCAAATGCACATTGGTTCGTCCCTTCTCTATATTCCTGTCTTACTCTTTTGTATGGAGGCTTATGTTTTGGAATTTTTTTAATTGCCATAGGGAATTTTACCTCCTTACTAATGGTGAACAGAAAGTGGATTTTTAGTTGGTTAAAATTAAGGCTGTACCGATGTTACTGCTGGTATGGCACCATAGACACGCTTGCTATCTGCGTGTCAAGTTCCAAAGAAGCCCTTGTGGAACAAAGAAAAAGAGAAAAAATAGACTACGTGAACGGGCTTGGCAACTGATTCTCAACCGGAATGAGAAGAAATTGGGGCTGCTTTGATGGGCCATCGACGAATGGATGTCATTCTTGATAGTACGAGGCTTGATGAGCTTCATCACTCGTTGCAGAGGTCACGCCATCCCCTTATCAAAAGCGTGATATTATGAAAGACGAATTGATGTCCGCGACCCGGTCGAGGCGAGAAAAGATTGAATCCTGTATCTTATTAACCCACTTTGCCCCCAGGATGCATCGATACACTATCGATAGTTCAGGTCGATGCGTCAATGTTTAGAAATTGCCATTCCTGCCTTAAAGTATTTTTTAAAGTATCTGAGATGAGAATGAATCTGAATTGCATACTTTGACAGGTATGTTGAGTTTTAACTGTAAGAAAAGTTTAAACCGCACAATCAAAATGAAGAATGTGATATTATGTTCCCAAAAACCCACATATTCGTGACATCCTTCTCATGCCTACTTACCAGAGTAGCAGCCAGTTTCTGATGAACCGGACCGGTGGAGGGGGAAAGAAGGGGAGGGGGAGGGGGGAGGGGATAGGAGGGCGACACCTGAAAAGTTTGCGCACCACGGACATTAACCAAGAAAAATGCTTTTAGCTGAGGATCGCTCTATGAACGGACACACGGAGATCTTCAAGGAGAATTTATACCGGATTCCAAGGAGACACGATGCAAAATAGCGGTGGCCTTGACTATTGAAAATACGGGAAGAATTGACAGTCTTTCGGAAGACTTTCGGAAGACTTTCAAAAGGCGATGTAGAATTTTGGAAGAATATGGAGATTATGGAAAGATTCATGCATTCTTTTGAAAATGTCTATATTTAAGTAGGGAAAGACCTCCCATAGATGGAACGCTCGTTTTTTCGATTTTTTAAATTATTTTCATTGACACTCATGCTTTCACAGAACAGCCCCGGCCAGCACGGACCAAATAATCAACGGACGGAACGGAAACGTCCGGAGCCCAGAACACAGATCCAACGCCTTTTCTAAACAAGGTGTCACCTGCATCGTATGTCTACCGGAATACGAAACAGGATAAAAAGGCATTTCGCTTGCTTACGGAGGCCACATAAGATAGGCAACGCTTCGGTAGGAGAACGTGTTTTTAGGAATTCGCCGGGTGGGTCCAGAAGGAAATGCGAAGGTTCTCCGCTCACTACAATTACGTAACAAATTTACGAGTCCGGCGGACCACTCGAGTGGAGTGAAACCCAGAAAAAGGAATAAAAAGGGAGATGGGGGGAGGGAAATTACACTATATGAGGGAATTTCCCTCGTGTAATACAATTTTACCACCCATTATGAATGCAACAATTAGGAGGAAATGCGAAAGAGATTTGGTAATTGCTTTTCCTCTTCCTTCGAGTCTGGAAAAAGGAATGGAAAGAGCTTGAATCTACGCACCGCAGCGAAGCATTCGAGGGAATTTCTCTCATTCACCCGATAATAATATCGTCACGGTCGGGGAATGAAAAACATGCGACCCCGTTGGAGGTGATTCATCCCTGGCCTCTATTCGCAACCTCCGGCGCTCCGTGTCCGCTGGTGCCTTCCCTGCGACTCGACCGTGTGTCCTCCTCCCCTCTGCCGCAGTTCACGTCGAGACGGTGAAAAGCCTCCGAGCGGGACCCGAGAGAGACTCCATCCGAGAAGGCACCGGTCCCAGGGCGCCGGGACTCCGCTACTTCCTCCCGGATGCAGTGGATGAACTCGATCGTCGGCGAGTGAGAGAATAAACTCTTATTTTGTCGTCTATGAACTTCCCCTTGGGATCTTTTACCACCCGAACCCCACAACTGGCTGCGTGAGCACCGTAGCACCGTAACAAAATGCTTCACTTGATGGAACGTGGATCCGGTGGACATTCTTGAGAAAAATTTCCTGGTGGATCTCCCATTATGGAGTTCCACAGCAGTTCGTGTGCGTCGATCGTAGAATGCTTCTTTCGGGATTCCTGGAAAGTAAATGGACGAATTCCTGAAGAGGGAAAAGCATACGACATGGATGACGACATGTGTGCTTCCCATGAGGGGCAAAAGTACGCGTGCTTCATAAAAGAAACGTGCAGTAGTAGTTGGCAAATCCTTGCTTATCGTATACAAAAAGGGAAATTTCCCATGCCTTTCGAATATGATCGTGTTTTCATGCAATACTTGTGCAATACTCGACTGCGATCAGGAATGCAAAAATAAACTAATTTCGGGGGCTTCGCTCGGTTCAACGGGAAGAAGACCGTCCCAAAAAACTTCCTTCGCGAAGTCGAATATGTTATCACTTCCCATGGTGATGTCTTCTGATTGTTGATGTCTTCTGATTGATGATTTCTTCTGATTGCTGATGTCTTCTGATTGTCGATGCTTTTTCGTCAGCCACAAATCCCCCTCTAAGCGGGCAGCTCAGTTTTTGTTTGTCGTTCATATGAGCTGCCGAAGACATTTGTAAGGTAAGTACGGCATTTTACAGCTCATTCATTCCTCTTTCAACCGCCGCAAACCCCATTAAAGCACGCGGACCGCGTGGAGTGTAGCGCATTGTCGAAAACCGTCCGGGTTTTTCTTGGCCCTTCCCCGAACGCATCCAGCTGCCACGGCATGTCCTCATTCCACGGAATCACTCGACGCCCGAGAGTCACGGGCCGGCTGGGAAGAACGGTTAGAATTTTATCGGCGGCTTGGTCAAACGCATCTCCACCATTTAACACGAAAGGAAAAACTGCAATTCCTGGCAGTGAATGATACCTGCCATCGCGTCAGTCTCTCTATGATCGACCTTGAGAGAAACTTTGCGGGGGAGGGGAGGAGCTTGGCCCGGATCGAAGGTAGTCGGGTCTCTTCATCTCCGGAAAAATGGGTAGGCACTCTCACTATATAATTTGAACGAAGTGAAGAACGGAGATCTCATGAATGCATGTCTACTCGCGGGAAGTCCCCTCATTAGGGTATATCAATTAAGAAGGCAATCGCGGCGTCCGCCACTCGGCCAGTCGCCAAGAGACATCCGCATCAGGCGGGAGAAGTACGCAGACTCCTTGCCCGAATCGCTTCCTCTGGCGGACACATCGAGGCCTCAGTGACGCTTTGAAGACACACGGGGTATATTCCCGGTCGCGTCCGACGTGCGTCGTCTCTCCCCGATGCGACAGGCACGCGATCGGAAAGGTGAGTCCAGGCGTATTCCCAGCATTCAAAAACGCACCTATTTTTCCTGTCGAGGAATATTTTCTTCCCAAGGGAAAAGCCGAAAAATGAACTGTGTACTCTCTTTTGTATTTAAAAAAGAATATTTGGCTATGGCAGTATGACCAGGACGGACATCATTTGAGGGGAATTTCTCCATGATCTGAACAAAATTACAGATCCGGAAGCAAGGAATGCAAATTAAATAATTTAAGGTGCTTCGCTCGGTTCGACGGGACGAAGAGCGTCCTAAAAAATTCCTTTGCGAAGTTGGTAATGTCTTCTGATCGCTGATACTTTACCGTCAGCCACGAACCCCATTCTATTCTAAGCGGGAACATTTTTCCTTAAGGATTTCTTCAAGGAGAATGCATACCTGATTGAAAGGTGACACGATGCAGAAAGCGGATGGCTTCACTAATGAAGAAACGGAAAAAATTGGCAGTTCCCCCGAGACGGAAGACTCTCTCAAAGGCGACGTGGAATTATGGAGGAGAGTGAAGTTCTTAGAACAATACATTCTTTCACGGGAAATGTACGGAAATAACTTCCTTCCTCCGTCTGGGGAAAGATCTTTCCTCTGATTCCGTATTTCTTCCACACGTTCGCAGAGCGGCCTCGCCCAGCACGGAGCGAACACTCGACGGAGGGAACGGAAACGTCGCGAGGCCAGGGCATCCACCCGACGCGCCTTCTGGACACGGTATGTCGGCTGCATGGTATGTCGGCTGCATGGTATGTCGGCTGCATGGTATGACGGCTGCATGGGGTGTCTCGGAGGCATTTCACTCGCTTTCGAAGGCCACGCCAGATAGACGAGGCAAAATTAGAAAAAGGAATGAAAAGAGCCAGAACCTAATTTAGAAACTATTGAAGTGTAGTTTTACCTTCCCCTATAGCAGGTGTGGTCAAACTGTAGCTCCTGGAACATGCCAAAAATCGCAAAATCATCCATTTTACTGTAAGCTCCTGTCCGAAATTTCCTTCTTTCAATTAGGATGTAGGATGTCCTGTATGATGGAGGTTGGTCCATCCTACTTCCATGCAAGTCATTCGGCAAATATTGAATAATGCGTTTTGACCGTGGAAACCACCCGATGAAACCGAGGTGATGGGTTTCCGTGGGGACGCAAGTGGCTACGAACTCACGAGTCGCTCCGTATTTCGTTACGACAGTTTGAAGTTCTCAATTCACGGGAGCGGTGAGCAATGCGTCCGACCCCTTACAAGTACTGCGTGTGTCCATCCGGAAGATGGCGAGAAGAGAGTAAAACTCCCATTGACCCTGGAAGTTGCCTGGAAGTCCCTTTCGTGATGATCGAACCAGACCTCATGACCATAAACCCTAGGGTATTCTCCCATTCCATATGAAAATGACTTGTTATAGTCTCTCACAGGCACCATCAGAAACCTGAATTACGTCCGCAAGAAATGGATATACTCGTATAAGAGGAACGCGTATCATGTGCTTAATGCTGCCAGGGCGCTGACTCTCTCCTGAAAGTCTGAGACGGTTCCAACGATGGGGCAGAGATGACCAGTGTGAATGGGATCTTTCAGGGCCAGCGGTTTCTCCGAAGATCGACTTTGGGATGGCACAGAGGTCGGGGATCAGGAAAATACTCTGGTTCCTCATATTATGTGCAGCAATCTCGCTCAGCATAATTCAGGTTTTATCTCCCAACTCTCTTCTATAATCAGTAAGTTTATATGAAAATAAAACTTATTTCCAATTTTAAAAAAATATCGGATGTTGAGCAGGCGAAAGGGTTGATTGAATACTTCAGGAGCAATCCAACGGCCCAGACGATACGGATCGAGTCCCGCACCAGAGTGGAGTACCCTGAAATCACAATATGCCCAGGCGTCACGTGGAATTTCACCGCACTCAAGCTTACCAACGTGACCGGAGTTTCAGCTTACAACGCTATTTGGAGTGACTTGTTTCAGGAAAAGTTTAATATTGGCGTCTTGGAAGCACTGTATTTATATTCCTTGACGGACCTTTCCAAAATTGTGGTTCTATGCACTTTCCCCATCAATCCCCAAAATTACGAATATTATCGTTGTTCTCCTCGTGGTGGCTATACCTGGATAAATGGGAGCCGGGTCTATGAAACGGAAGGTATGTCCGGGAAACTTTCAATGTTTCTTTCATTTCCATGATTAACCTGTAAACAAGGGTATCGTAACATTTCACAGCGGGATACTGGAGAGAGACACGGATTGTTGATTGGAACCTCTCAAATTCCCCCCTGAAAATTTGCTTCACTTTCCATGTTAAATCAAAGCTCCGGATGCGACTTTCTTCCATTTCCCCTGTCATGGAATTTGCTTTGAGTTTCCAAGACTCCATCGATGAATCCGGCGACTTTGGCGAACCCTATTACGAGATCCGCATCGACTCGCCGGACGAACCGTTCACAGCAGTGAGGAATGTGACATCCTCAGGGAAGACCTTCTTCCTCTTGGGCGAAAGGAGTTACATGCTGAGCCTCTCTCTCAAGTACTACGAATTCTTGCCTTCAGGAAGTAAGTGCAATGGGGACGAGGAATACGACTACAAGAAGGTAATTCTAGCCCAACCCTATCAGCTCTTCCGTCCCCTATCATTTCTTGAAAAGTTCACCAAGTACACACGAATTGTGAACCGACAGTGTTTGGAAGCAGCATTATTGGAGTTCATGAATGGAGCCCCGTGTATCAATCCGTTTGTGTTACCAATCCAACACGAGCAAGCATCAATGATGCGCCTTTGCAACACTTCCCAAGACTATAGAGAATTTATCAACTTTCACGATGACGTGCATGAAAATTTTGATCCTGGATGTCCGAGGAAATGCAAGAGGATAACGTATAACGCCATCCAACTCGATGATCCAGATATTCCTCCTCCACATCACGGCATGATCAAGTTGAATACTCCCACAGCCGAAGTGAGTTGCTCGCGCTGAAAAAATCCTAAGAAACCTTTCTTCTATTCTGTGGAAACAAAGAGCAACTCTCAACAATTGCTCTACGGCATTCTCAAATGACCTTGATAGTGAAGGTTACCAATCGAAAGTCCATGCATCCGAAAGAAAAAATCCGTATTTTAATGCGTTTCAGGTTGAGATAGTAGAAGAGCATGAGCTGACATCGCTGGAACAGTTTCTCTCCAACATCGGGGGAATGGTCGCGCTCTACTTGGGAATCTCTTTCATCGGTCTCTACGAATGCTTGGAAATTTTTGCCGTGTGGGTAATGTCCCGATTCGTCAAAGCTCAGTTTCCACCCGTACATGTATGAATTAGATGAGGTTAAAAGTATGGAAGGACATCAACTCCCTGGTATGACTGTCGTGCAAGGAGTAATAAGAACATCTGGAATCCAAACAGTTCACCCTTTCTTTTATTTTCCGGTATTTTTAGCCTGAAACGACGGCAGAATAAGCTGAAATTGCTGCCAGTTTCGTGTGTGAGATGTGGTAAGGTCAAAGACCTTCCGTCACACGTTTCTCGTCTGTACATATGTCGGATATTCAATGGCAACTCCAAAAGTCGGACTGGCTAACGTTTCCACCTATCACAAATCGGAATTTCTCAATGAAACTGAAATATATATTTCAGTGAACGATTGGAAAGTTGTTTGATTCGCATTCTTTCGCAGTTTTCACCTTTAAATTCGTTGTAACGGACTCATGTTGCATTTCTATGGATGCCTGCTATGGGTTTCCAATGGACTCGACGGCTTTCCCATGAGATTTAGACGCAATCTTCGATTCGAGTCCATCTCGTGATGCCGGATTTCACAGGATGAACAACTGGACACATTTCCCTTTCCTCCAGGAAATTTTTCCTCCCAAGAGACAAGCCGGTGTCCAGATGGAACTAATCACTTTCATATTCTGTTGATCTTAAACAAATTCGACTTTCGATGAAGCCGAAAATCTTAGGAGTTAATTTTTATCGGTGGAAATTTTTTATGGGAATTTTTTTCCTCCAGAAAATCAAGCAGAAATATGTGAAAATTAGCACTGAATTAGCTATTGTGATGTTAACTTGAACAGAAGTCTCCTTGAGAGGTGTCAGGTCAAAATTGTTGTGTTTCACCGCTTTTTCTGGAGCCATTTTTGTTTCAGAAAAAACAAGTGAATACGGAAAGCAGTAATTTCGTGAAATTCTTCTTAAAAAGAAATATATATTATATATGACTTTGAGGTACATTCCTTGAGGGCAATTTTTTTGGTGCACAGGTAATTCCAGGTATTATCGCTCTAACCGAGGGGGGGGGGGGGGGCTCTAGTGAGCTAAAATTAGGCACGCAATAAATTATCAGCCTAATTATTTCAATGAAGACATTATTCTGGAAACAGGTTCCTCTTAGAGCCTCTGTTGGATAGATGTTTTTTTAAGGAAAAAAATATCCGTTAACACTAAACGAGGAGACGTGGAAAACTTATCCTCATTGCGTTTTGAGTATGGAAAGTGAGAACTCAAAAGAAGAAAGAACTCGATACCCGGGGAACATCACAGTCTTGTGATGAAATTCTTGCGATATCTATTCGTAATATATCTGAGGAATTCTCTTCAAAGCGATGAAATACATTAGACAAAAGTAACTTTCGCCCTGTTCCCAAAAAAACGGAGAGGCATGGATGACCAAAAAGTTGGTACACAGGTGCTTGTTGAGATGCACTCCATCCTGCGGTGGTGCGTCCTCTTTACGAGGAATCACTTTGCACGCGAGCGTCTTGGGCTTGCTGGGGGAAATCGTTTAGAATCAGCGGCTTGGTCCAGATCGAACATTGGTCCAAATTGAACATGTAAGACATTGCGTTCCAGACATTTTACCCAGTCGATCCGCCGCTCTGACCTCTCTCAGTTACCTCAGTCTAATGCTGGATGTCAACGAGGCTATGACTTTTTCGGCCATTGGGTTCGCAAAAGGACTCGCAAAGGAACTTAAAAAAATTGAGATCTCCATGTGCGGTACGCAAAGTGTTAACATTAAGGAAACACTGCAATATTTTTCTGCGAAAGACTACTTTCAGCACGTCAGTTTCTCCACAATTCGTCGTGACAGAAAGTGGGGTGAGGGTTTGTCCCGGATTGATGGGAGTCGGGTCGCATCATCTTTGAAAACTGGGAGGAAGTTCAGCCCATTTAAAAATTTGACAGTGTGATAAACGTAGGTGTCATACAAGTCCGCCCAATACGAACAATCATCGTGTTACGTGAGGATTTGATTTTAATGCAATATGCCTGATTCCAGCTCGTAATGTTGCGGGAGAAACCATAATTAAATTATTAAAATGTTGCGAAACTACAAAAGATGATTGAGAGCAGTATGTTTTTGCTCATAACTACATAGGTTGGGCAATCACAATAGGTCGATGCATCGATTCCCCTATCGATGGATCAAGGAATCGACAGTTTCTTCGATCATCACGATGTATTGGCAACATTTTTGAAGGGGAAACACCTCATCGAATTGAGACTAGTAGAGTATAGTCCGCCCTGCCCATGTAACACACTGACGTGACAGAGCTGTTTCAAAGCAAAAATGTTGTGTGAATGTAGTATGCTGTCACCCTGATGTTTTGACAATGTTGTCATCCTGTCTTCACCACAAAATGACTAAAAGTCACAGAAAAAGAACATGTTTAGAAATTAACAAGAAACAATTCTAATGAAGTTGTAACATTTTCGGGTCCTCTGAAGATATTTTAATTAGCAGAACAAATGGGATGCTGTGGTTACATTGTGGAAAACATTGTTACAACATTTGATTGTCCTTTTATACGATGCCGTAGCAACATCTTCCTATAACGTTGTGACAACGAATTCTTCCTGCCGTTGACAACGTTTTGACATTATTTCTGAAGTAATACCCTCACTATCTAATAGGTTCATCCGATCGGCGCCAGATGGCATCTCAACGCCGCTCTAGCGCATCTCCCTTTCATGTACCGGAAATGAGTTCCCTATATTTTTATTTCGGTAACTGGTCTTTCCCCACGTAAAACTTGGGGAAATGTTTTGGAATTCCTTGATAGACCCAATTATATGAGTTGCACAGCGGAAGGTGACCCCTAGTGCTACCTGCATTCAGGTCGAAAGGAAACATGAAAAATGTCCTAATTCACTCCATGGCGGAAACTGTCTTCGAAGCTCTGATTTATCTAGGTAATGCAAAGGATCATAAATATTACTGAGGGGCTGTCTCTCTATATCTCTTGAGGAAAAAGTGAGTATATCATGAGGTGAATCACCCTTTCAGTGTTGCCTCGAGTAAATACTCGTCATGCGGCTGTGCACTTGCCAGCATTAGCATGGCAGGCAGATGCAAGTATCAATGTAGGGTGTGTGTATTATTATTTACAATCCATTCTGCCACAATAATCACTTCTCACATTATGCGGTCACGATGTTGTTACGACAGAAGGGAAAGGTTTTCACGACGTTTTGAGAAAATGTTATAACAATATGAAGTAAAATAAAATGTAGATGTGACAACGTTATCTACAACTTAATCACAACGTTCTATTTGTTGTGGTAAAGCATTTCCACAACGTTGTCACAACATATGTGTGTCACCTGGGAGGTGATGGGAATGACGAGGGGACGTGACACGCATGGGCTTCCTATTTATTTTCAAATTATGGAAATGGTGGGACTGCCTAAATAAAAGACGGGAAGGAACATAAACATTTGGAATTAGAGAAAAGTTGTGAGGGAGATGGAGGGCAGAAAATATGTATCTCTTCTATTTCAATCTTCGCCTCGATCTCATTAGGTGCGTGCTATGAATGTGGACTGGTCTTCTCCTTTCGCTTCCAAATGCACAATGGTTTACTCCCCTCTCTATATTCCTTTCTTTCTCTTCAGTATGCAGGTTTTGGAATTTTGTTATTGCTCTGGGGGAATATTACCTCCTTACTAGTGAACCTAAAGTGGCTCGTTTAAAATTATGTCTTTATCAATGTTACTGGGCTGATATGGGACTATCAACAGGCTTGTCATCTGTTGGTGTCAATGTCCAAAGAAGCCTTTGTGGAGCAAAGAAAAAATGAAAATATGAACTACACGAACGGGCTTGGCAACTGATTCTCAACGGCAATAAGAATACATTTTGGCTGACCCATGGGTAGCTACCAAAGTGTTTCTTGCTCCAGGGAAGCAGTACTATCTTTCAGTTTAAAGAAGGTACTGCAGACTGGTACTACTGTACCAGCAGGATAATGGCTCAAGCCACAAGCCAAAGGCACAGTTCATTGGTGCAAGTGCAATTTTCCCCGTCTTATAACCCCTGACGAATGCCCAGCTTTCAGCCCAGACCACTCGACTACAGCATCGAGGTGCTTCTACAGGACCGTGTGGGCTACAAATCGTACAGATCGGTTGCAAGCTTGCAGCTAGCTTTGAGGTCTGCCTGGAAGAAAATAACCGTTGAGGAATTGTGTTATACTATGGACAACTTTCCTAAACGTTTGAGGGTCGTAATTCAAGAAAAAGGAGCCCATCATTAATAATGAGAAATGTATTTTGTAGGATTTTCAAAGTTCTTTTGAATGACATAAAGCAGCCATATTAACCTCTTTCTTTGAAAGAGAAATTACAGTTTTAGTGATTTGCAGGACTTTTGTGCCACCCTGAATATGGGGTGTTGAGCAGGCGAATGGGTTGATACAATACTTCAGGAGCAATCCAACGGCCCAGAATAAACGGATCGAGCACCGAAGCAACGTGGAGTTTCCTGAAATCACAGTATGCCAAGGCGCCACGTGGAATTTCACTGCACTCAAGTTCATCAACGTGACATGGATTTCAGCATACAACTCCATTTGGAGTAGAATGTTTCAAAAAGTGCTTAATATGAGCGTCTTGGAAGAGCTGAATTTACATTCCTTAATGGACCTGTCTAAAACCGTGGTTTCCTGCAATATTCCCATCTATCCAATCGGTTCGAATTTTCTAATTGTTCTCGTGGTAGCTGGGTATACAATACGGAATTTATATCCGGCAAACATCCTAACTTTATTTCATTTCCTTGAATAACATGCCAATCAGAGTATTTCAATATTTCACAGCAGGATACTGGAGAGAGTCGACGATTGTGAATTGGCTCGGGTCAAATTCGCCTCTGAAATTTTTCTACACTTTCCATGCTGAATCAAAGCTCCGGCTGCCTCTGTCTTCCATTTCTCCTGTCATGGAACTTGTTTTGAGTTTCAAAGACTCCATTGATGAATCCGATGAATCCGAAAGATCTGGCAATCTCTTTTACGAGATTCGCATAGATTCGCCGGAAGAACCGTACATAGCAATGAGGAATGTCATATCATCAGAGCAGACGTTCTTCCTCTCGGACGGAAGGAGATATATGCTGAGTCGTTCTTTCAAGCACTACAATTTCTTGCCTTCAGGAAGTAAGTGCAATGGGAATGAGAACTACGAATACAAGAAGGTAATTCCAGCCCAACCCTATCATCTCTCCCATCCCCTATCATTTCTCTAAAGGTTATCAAATATATATGACTCGATGACCAACCGTGCGCGGAAATGACATTAACGGAGAAGTTGACGAAGGAAGCCCCATGCATCAAGTCGTCAGTGTTACCGATCAAACTCGACCAGGTAGCAATGATGCGCCAGTGCAACATTTCCAGTGACGAAAGAGATTTAATAAACTACTACGATGAATTGCAGAAACATTCCGATCACGTATGTCCGAGGAAATTCCAGAGGACAACGTATAGCGTAATCCAACTCGATGATCCAGATATAACCCTTCCTCATTACGGCGTGATCAAGTTGAACACCCCCTCATCCGAAGTGAGTTGCTCATTTTCTAATTTCATGAAATAAGTTTTCCTTATCTAGTCGAAGCAAAGGGCAGGTAGCAACCATTGCACTGTGACATATGCGAATGACCTTGATAGTAAAGGTCGCTAATCTTCCTAAGCTCATGCGTCCGAACGAAAAAAAATAAGCCCTCTAATGCGTTTCAGGTGGATATAGTGGAAGAGTCGAAGGTGACATCGCTGGCACATTTTTGAAAGGAGTATGGAGACCAGTCCTTGGCAATAGCTCCATGGTTATCGCCGCATTGATATGTATGCTCTCCCACTTAAGTTTTATAGGGGTGTTTGCGCTTCAGAATCCGATTTGCTCGAAGATAAATTTTTTTTGCATGATTGCTTCAAAGAATAAAAGTGAAAAAAAAATAAGGAACAAAATCTCAGCGCTCTGGATCTAAATTGCTAAATTTCAACTTCCGACTTTTTTTTAAAACCGAATGGGATATGTTCCCCATCACCGCTTACTCGATCACGAACGTAAGCATTCCAGCATTTTCTGTTGTCCCGTCAGATGTTTCCAAGGTTCAGCAGTCGCTAGATCTTTGGCAATTCATCAGTTTTGAGTCATCACTGCGTGAAAATAATTTGCCTCTACCGCTATATGTGCCCATCGACGAAAAAGTTGGAAGAACTATGTACTCAATGGTTTACCTTAGGACACACATTCTTAACAATTGAGAGTTCATTTGTTATTATAATAATGAGTTCGACGTTCTTACAGGTAATGGTGTCTTCCTTGAAGGAGCTGCACAAAGAATCACTGGTGCTGTAGAAGAGCATTCAGCCGTGTGGAGTCGGGAACCATCGGAGAATCCATCGGGATTCGGACAGCGGAGAATCACACTTCCACGAAGTTGTGCAGGGATTTCTCCGCTCCAATCCTCAAAGGATTCGCTGGCGTTCTGAATCTTTGGATGCTCCGTCAGGCACAGTTCTGTGTTTAGACATACTTCATTCAAACCGGAGGACTTCGGTTGCGAAGCAACCGAGGTCCGGAGGTTAAACATACAGCGTGCGCGATTCTGGGCCGCTAGCTAGGCCGAGCGACAATTTATTCTATTTTTGTTTGTGTGTGTGTGTGTGTGTGTGTGTGTGTGTGTGTGACAGCTCTACAGGCGAAACGCTTCGAGATTAGAAATTGGGGTTTCGACAGAACTCTTCCTTACCATCCGTGGATGTGCCTTCAAATAATGATATTTGCAATTCGGCCATAAGAAAGGGAAGGGATGCAATTTTCATTGCAAATCATAGATTAACTCTTTTCTCGCCATCTTTCGGATGAACTTGGAAACGAGAGTTGCCGTTGCTCTCGAAAGGGATTGCTGGCATCGCTCACAGCAGTGTCTCCCGCCTGTTGTCGTGAATCCATGGATTTCAAGGATCTATGATGAAATACCAAGTTATTCCTCAGCTCGTCGCCACATGCGTTCACACGGGCTTTCGGAAAGAAACTCATCACACTGATTTCATTTGTTTCCATGGCTTTCATGCAATTAGCAGAATTTTACCAACAACCCAAAGATTTCGGCGAGAATGAGAGTTTTTCGAAGGGTTGGATTGTTTTCCCGTATCCCAGTCCCATTGGTTGATGACAAAAAAATACATATGTACCGTTTGGGAGCTGGGATATTGCCAAAAAAAAAAAACTACTGTGATTTGCGGATCGCCGCTGAAACGTGTGTTGCAACTAATCTAATACTTTAATTGGAAGAGGTCAAAACTTGTGGCGGTGGTCGCGGCTGTCACCCCCAACGCGCAGGCCTACGAGACTATGTCATTGTATCCGATAGGCTAGGCCGTCCACCAATAGCTCAAGGCGCCAGGTTCGTAGGGTTATGCCAGTCTGAGCCATAGGCTGTGGCTCATATTAGTATTTCCATAGGCTTCTTACTTAGTTGTGGAAAAAGGGTGCTACTAACCGAATGCTTGTCACGGTTTCACTGATCGACTGCAAGTTCTTCACTTAAATACATTCTTTGTGGAAGTATTTTTTCTGTATGCATTTTTATTACGTTAGGTCAGGCGTGGCGGTTCGCGCCATCGCTTACATGCAATAGTTTTCTCTTTGCGTTTCCTGCCATGGCCGATTTGAGTTCTCATGATTGATGAAGTCAAAATAATAACGCAAGTTCTTTGTTTCATATGTCACGCAAACGGGCCGCTCCTCCCACCAAAATGGTGGCGATTTTTGCTAAGCGAGGTTGAACGCGAAGAAAAAATGTTGAAGGAGGTCCCACAGGACGGCAGTCGCTGCAGACGAAAAACGATATGTGCTGGCGCGGAAACAACGTTTGCCACTGCAGCTGCGGCGCGAAGTGCCTAAATCGGTGCTTTAGCTAGCCGTAATGGGTAGAAGGGGCGATCAACGGCACGCAGCTGTACGTAAGGAGCGTAGGGCCGCTCAGACCGGTGAACAGCAAGAGGCAGCGAATCCTGACCTCAGGAATAGGAGAGCCGCGCAGAACAACTTGATGCAAGGAACGCAGCACTCAAGTGTCGATATTCAGGGGGCGGCTGGGAATTGAAACCCGACCTCCTGCTCCACCGATCAGGTGTCCTTCCATTCCCCCACGGAACTCGGGACATTTTGTCATGCCTCTCCATGTCATCTCGATAAGTACAGTCGGTTGCCGCAGCGAGCACTGTCAGGCTGTACATTTGCTGTAGGGAGGGGGCATTTGTTTCACATTGCTGCCGCGACGGATAAGTGCTCCTGCTGCAACTCACACTTTACCCTGAGGCTTTGAAAGTGTTGCTCGTTGGTGCTAATGTGAGGGCGAGGCATTTTCAGGAATTATTCATTATTATTGTGCCGCACATGCGCTAACTCCTTCTGTGCTACAGTAAAACAAGTTCTTGGAAATGGCCCGTACTTTTTCAGAATCAATGGTATCTGTACCATTAGCTAATGCTCATAACCCATGAGCTAATCGGTGATGCAAGAGTATTGAATGTGCTGGGAAGACGAAATCAGCAGAAGTCGTCTTGAGTCTCATGAAAACCTGCTAAACCGAGGCGTTCACAATGGCAATTGTGGCAATGAGCTCGAATATCATGATGATGGTTAGGTTAGGAACAAAATCTCCCTGTGTACTGTAAGCTGTATGTGTTTAAATCTATTAAAGCGGTTCGGTTCCGAATGGGTAATGCGATGAACAGAGGATGTGAAGGAGACGTTATGCTCACAATAGACCATTCAAAGTCCCGCCTATTAGACGGCCAGCGTAGCGCTAGTCTTACTTTATTTTTCTTCGCCTCCATTCTCATTCGCCTCCTTCGCTCCAATCAACGATCGAGTGCCGAAGATTATCTCGTGTCAAATGAGACCTGCTGGCTTTATAAATATGACATCGCCCAAGTAGCATATAAACGTTTGCGTCACGTTTTTTTCGTATCTCCTTCCTGAGATATCAATCGTGAAACCTTAGCCACTTAAAGCATTTTGGGTCATTCCACGCCAAATCGACCTGGGCGTGAGCTCCTAGGATATTAGTCAATATCTGTGGAAAATTACCGTTTTTTTGGTGCAGTTTTGGTACTATGTGCTCTTATGAATCCAACGCGGTTTTTTATTTGAGCAATGTCTGGCAAATCTCGCAATGTGTAACAGGTATAATGTCTCTCTGTCAATTTTGAAAAGATTCAACCACACAGCTTCCAATTTCTTTTCAACGCTTTAAAAAAAATATGCGAGAATTTGCGTCTTTCAAAACATATGGAATAAGCCCTCGTGCACTTTTTCCGATTATGTTCTTCATTCCATATATTTTTCTCCTCCATTTGATTCACGTTTTGGCGATAAACGCTTTTAGGCATATAACGTTGCTTGTGATCGGCATTTGGCTCACTTCGAAATTCCCTGTTTTAATATTTGAGAGGGATTACCTGGATCATGACAGATATAACGAAAAGCCATTGCCTCATTCAGAGGAAGTGAAACAAAGACGTACTACAGTCACGTGAGTTACATTTAAATTTCGTTAAAAACCGTGCAAGAGTGGCGGGTGCGAGGGAATTTCCCTTAAAGTATTTCACTCTCCCTCATCCGTTTACCCGAGGATAATATTCTTGCACGTGGATCGGGTGGAAACCTTTTTATCGAAAAAAAAAGAATCTGATGGATGAAGAAGTTCTACAGCAGTCCCCTTGCGTGGAATGAGGAATGCTTCTTTTGGGAATCATGTGAAATCCATGTTCATAAATTCACAGATTTTGTGGAGACTTTTATCGAAGCCAAATCGCAAACTAAATGAAAGGGACTCACCTTGACGTTGGAAGTGGTCCAGTTAACAGCACGACTCGTCCTCGTGGGATCAGAGCAGAAACACTTATAACCTGGGTTCGTTTAATCATTTGCGAGGGCGCCCATTCCTATATCAAATATCACCACTGTACAAGAGGAACATATTAACGGCACCACAAGAGTGATATAAGAGTTTTAGTTCTCGACCGATGGCAGGTAAACCGGCTGCCACCCAGAGGGAACGAAACGCTCTGTTGTCGCGGAAGGAGTCACCATGATCCTCAGAGACTACCACCCGTGTTGCACCCGCTCGTGTTCAATTGAAATTTTATTTAGGGTATAGCCAGCGTTCCATGGATGTCCATGGGAACGTTTTATTCACTGCCTACATGACCGGAATTTGGAGCGATCGAAAACAGTTCAATTTAGGCGTTTCTTGAACGACGTGAATAAGATATTTCAAAGAAAGGAAAGGGTTCTATGAGCTATTTCAGGATTCATCCAATATGCAATTATTGTATTGGATACGATCCTTTCATCACATGAATCCCATTCAGTTTCAGTAAAGCCCTGCTCCCGTGACAAAGGTCAGAGAAGATTACGTAGCCAAATGTCAAGTTGGATCTTCCCTTTTACTGGATAATCTGGTGGAGGAGCGCGTGATAATCGTCATTCTACGTAAACCTTCATCATATCTGCAGCTATCTCTTACTCAGGAGTCGGACACGTTCTGCAATGAATTCCCTTCTCACATTGATTGATTGATGATGAACATTTTCATCTTTTCAACTCTCCTTCCCCCATGAAGAGATCTTCTGAATCGAACCATCCTCCCTTTGTCTTTCAAGACAAAGAATTTCTTGGAGACTCCTCGGACGAGGTTACCTCTTAACACGTTGACGACCAGCCTATTTTTGCTTGTCCGCCGCGTGGGACCACAAAACAAAGAATTTAAAAAAATCCCCCGAACCGGAACGGCAATCCAACGCACGCCGATATCAGTTGCTAAGCCTCATTTCGCCTCTCATTCCATGTGGCACCTCATCACGTCGAAGGAGCGTGATGTCCATCAAGCAAGAAAAAAAATCACTCTACATAGGGTTGCAGTCTGAAAGAATTATACTTCGTGGAGCGCATCTTCCAGCTCCAGCTGAAGTGCTTGCTACTGCAATCTGCAACGCATCTCAGTGTCGGCGCTCCGACGCAAGACTGCAACCGCGGGAAACGAAAAGATTTGAAAAGTTGCTTTATTTGCTGCAAGTTTCCGGTTCACATAGATCATTGTTCAAATTGTTTTCCATCTGCAAATGCGACTGCGATAAGAGAAACCGATGCAGCATTAGAAGAACTCTCGATTCCGTCGGCTTCCTTGGGTCGTTCGCGAGCTCCTTCAAAGGACTGAAGGTTAAGCACGGAGCGACGGAAGGGCACGTCATTCTGCACTTCTAAATATCTGCAATTTGA
>CAJPEV010001616.1:0-50809 GCA_905338385.1 Darwinula stevensoni
CCTTTTGATGAACGAGTCAAATCCCAGTGAACATTATATGCATGTTTTCGCCACCTTTGAGCGCCCAGCTCGTCCCAGTATATGCAAATAAGAATTTTCTCCCATCATATGTAAACCACCAATTTCAGTCGTTATAAACCGTGTTCATTCCTGTGTGCATGTCATAGCGTCTCCAAAAAAACGTGAGAGATATACCCAGGCAATCGTAGGAAGATGGGACATGGCGATTGGGGTGATCAAACTAGGTGTGACGCAACCTGTTATGTTTCACTGCATAATAACGTATTTTTGGACGCCAGTATAGTTACTCGATCGTATTACGCAATAGCGTGTTGGGGATGAGTGGGGATTCACGTAATAATTCATTTCCTTGACCTTGCAATCAAGAGATAATGCTGTTCCTTTTCAAGGCTCACTCGGTCTTGACTTAACTCTCCGCTCTTAAGTCCCTTCATTCCTCAGAGACGCCTTACTCATTGCGTCAATATTTCACCCCGATCCTCGTCGAGCGCATAGTCGAATAGACATCCAGGAAGTATGCGCATTCTACATTCGCTAACCGATATATCCCGCAGCTCATGGAGGAGAAATGCAGGCACGAAGGGGAGAGGGCGCTGGAGAAGTTCCGCTTCAACATGGAGAGGAATGACTGGGTTCTGGAGAAGAGTTACCCAGAGGAAGACATCACCATCAAGTCTGTATATGATGTGGAGACGAAGGATTATTTCCTTTATACAGAGGTGCATTTTTTTATTTTTCTCGAGTAACTTTTTAATCTCTTGCAAACGGAATTTCCGTTCGAGCAAATAATTATTTAGCTCCTCGCTGCGTATTTAAATAATGTATTTTGGCTAGAATTCTCTCGTGGATATGCACAAGGTGATACAGAAAGTCAAACGAACGAGTTCTTTTGGAAATGCCCGTTTAATTTTGTCCTGCATGANCCTTCGGAGATGCATATGCTTATGTCATGATGAATGTTCAGCGGTCGAGGTCGTCTTAGTGTGCTTTGCATTTTCTCTGTAATTGCGTTTGCGACGGTCAGGGAACAGTGAACAGGAACAGTGAACCCCATTACATCATATTTCTGTGCTCCACGAACATCAAGCGTAATAATCTTTCACCTTAACACCTTCGCTGCCATACGACCCTCCGGCGGGTCGTACGTTCTCTCTTCTCCTGGGTTATACGAGCCGCCGGCGGCTCGTATAGGTCCTTTCTACCAGATCATGCGACCTGCCGACGGGTGGTTTGCATTGCTTTGCGTGATACGATCTATTGACCTCTTCCTTTCATCTTACGAATTTTATCGTCGCCTTCTGATGAGGTCAATTTTAAATCAAATTGATGGTGTTTCATTTCTCATTTCTTTTTTACAATGTATTCAATATAAGCATATCTCCGTATAAGGGTAAAGTAGAAATTACTTCTTCCTCATTTCTGCGTATAGGGCATATTACGGGAGTCTTTATATATAGTACAGTATGTACGTGGACATATCAAAAAGGTCCAGAACCGGTTTTCATATGAGCAAACTATGTGCAGACGCTCTGTTTCAGAATGATCCCTTTTGGAATGCATGGATGACAAGAAAAGAATGTAACTTGAAAGTTTTCTATAGAATTCATATTTTGTAATTGATTAGTCTGAAAATTTAATGGAACCTTGGCTACAATGTTTTCCTACAGCTCGTGAAATTATATGAATTTATGGATACCCATTCATGAGTTATGGCATTTTTTGTTGAGATGGGAAAGAAAGGGCATGCGACTGCCATTGCGAGGCACGAATCCAAATTGCATGAGGATCCTGGAAAATGCATGCAGATGCATGAACTTTTTATGGATGGGTACACATTTTTGACAAAGTTCTATTAATTTTTTCGCGAGGATCGTCCCAGAGGAACTGATCCATTAGGCAAAAATCAAATGCAGATTCGTACCTCCCCATTGGCAGTCACATGCCTGTTCACTCAGAAAATTTGCCCAATTCGATTAAATCTGTCATGACTCAAGAGTAGATGGGCAAGGGTGCATATACTGTTCTTCAACAGCTCTTGAAGAACCTCAACAAGGTATCCTTACATTTTCGCTGAAGAATTTATCTGTTTAAAAAAATGTTCAAGTTGCTTAATTTTTTGCAGTCAACCCTCTAGTTCAACCTGACTTGCAACACACATTTCCTTTCGTTTGTAAAGAGCTTAGAACAGACTGTAATCCTTTCTTGGCAAATTTGTCCAACGCGTTGGTCGCAATTTGATTGGCAAGCGCCTATGTCGTCGAAGCGGCAGCCATTCATCGAAGGCACCTCATTTTTGGAATCAGCCTGAAGTCGTAAGGTTCGAGGTCCAAGGAATACAAAGAATGTGGGAGCAATGGCACTCCAAGATTGGTTAGAAATTCAACGGTACGACATAGGTACCGTTTGATTGCCGACAGTCATTGCGGACAAGCTCAGTTTCGTCATTACGGCTTGTCGATTGCCGCCCCATGCTTTCATCATCTCCAGTGGATCCCCACCTGTCACGGAATCGCTTGTGTCATGCACACCAGAATTAGGAGGATTACTTTGGCCTCAGGGGAACGGCCTCCAAATAAAGGCTTGGCAGCGAAAGTGTTAAAAATACTAGTCTTCAAAAGAAATTTTACGAGACAAATAGTGCTCGTCCACTTAGAAGATCTTGTCGTGGTGTTACATCTGCCTTTTGATGAACGAGTCAAATCCCAGTGAACATTATATGCATGTTTTCGCCACCTTTGAGCGCCCAGCTCGTCCCAGTATATGCAAATAAGAATTTTCTCCCATCATATGTAAACCACCAATTTCAGTCGTTATAAACCGTGTTCATTCCTGTGTGCATGTCATAGCGTCTCCAAAAAAACGTGAGAGATATACCCAGGCAATCGTAGGAAGATGGGACATGGCGATTGGGGTGATCAAACTAGGTGTGACGCAACCTGTTATGTTTCACTGCATAATAATGTATTTTTGGACGCCAGTAAAGTTACTCGATCGTATTACGCAATAGCGTGTTGGTGATGAGTGGGGATTCACGTAATAATTCATTTCCTTGACCTTGCAATCAAGAGATAATGCTGTTACTTTTGAAGGCTCACTCGGTCTTGACTTAACTCTCCGCTCTTAAGTCCCTTCATTCCTCAGAGACGCCTTACTCATTACGTCAATATTTCACCCCGATCCTCGTCGAGCGCATAGTCGAATAGACATCCAGGAAGTATGCGCATTCTACATTCGCTAACCGATATATCCCGCAGCTCATGGAGGGCTTTACGTCCGTGCTTCCCCTCTCCCGCGACCTCTTCAAGGCGAAGTTGTACCTCTCCTTACTGACCCAAGACCTCTTCTCAATGGGTCTCCTTCTGTAGTGGTAGTTCAGACATATACTACACCTCACGAAGGATTATTTCCTTTATACAGAGGTGCATTTTTTTATTTTTCTCGAGTAACTTTTTAATCTCTTGCAAACGGAATTTCCGTTCGAGCAAATAATTATTTAGCTCCTCGCTGCGTATTTAAATAATGTATTTTGGCTAGAATTCTCTCGTGGATATGCACAAGGTGATACAGAAAGTCAAACGAACGAGTTCTTTTGGAAATGCCCGTTTAATTTTGTCCTGCATGAGTTAATCTAGGGACATTTCTATCTTAATCTTGCCGCTGCCTCGCAGAAAAAAATATTGCAAATTCTCTGAGAAATCTCTATGACATATCCTATAACCTTTTGACTCTTCTACACGCGCATGGTGCCCTGCAAATAAAACTATTTCCGAATATATGGAAATATATGGAAAATAAATAATAAATGGTTAATTGAATGGAGTGCAGGTTATCTCCATTACGCATACTTTCGTTTCCGTTGCAGGCCACAATGGACTTCGAGAGCGAATGGCTGTTCCAAGACTTGCTAGAGCACACGCTGGACGCCACTGCCGAATGGTCCTCCGACTGCAAAGATTTCAAAGTTGTTCAGGTTCGTCCCAGTTGTCACTAGGGAGGCTGAGGGGTTTGTCATATCGGAAGGCACTTGTGCTGTCTTCCATAATTGCGCGTTTGATGCAGTCAAATTAGAAATTTCGCATTCCACAAAAGCATGGCGTGCAGTTAAAGGAGTTGGTCGTTGGACTAACAACTGTGCACCCCTAAAATTATGAGGTCAACTTTGCATTGGCTTAAAGTAGCGATGCTAATATAGGGACGAGATAAAATACCTAGTTAACGACGTAATTTTTTGCTGCAGTATCTGCTACTCCATATTACTGCAGTTTGCTTCACCTTTCATCAATCAAGCCATCTCGATGAAGAGAGTTCACGCGCTGTCGTAGCACACAGCATTTCAGAAGAGAGAGAAAAAATAGCGTCAATTTCGTTAAAATACCAAACCAACTTGATTCAACTTGAACCAGAATCGACGAGTACTGGCAGCACTTCCAGTTTTTCGATTTTGCCGAGTGAGGAACATTCCAAAATAATTCGAGAGAACTATTTCACAATCACCATTAGCAAAACTGAAGCCTTTGTTGCAGGTTGGATGTCATTTCCATTGACTGGCATTGGAATTTAACCTCAATTCATAACTCCCGTTAAAACAACTACTTCTTTCTTCATTTATATTTAGTATTTATTATATTTCTGTTTTTAATGTGTATCCGTATCTATATTATGATTTCAATATTAGGGACGAAACCCGAAGGCATCGAACGGAAGCGGTTACGGAATAGAGTTTGAAATAAATATTTTGCATGTATCGTTAATTTGTGCCCACGACTCGTTAAACCCTTCAAATCCGTGCAAAATATATATATTTATTTAACACCACGGGATCAAAATTGTTCCATCTTGAAACCTTTTGGCCCTCCGGTTGATAGCGGTGGCCGGCTGACCGGTGCATACTGGCGCATCAGGTGTTCGAGAAGAAAGCACTGGGAATCTCCGTGACGCGGGACGTGGTCTACTTCATGCACGGGCACGTGGAGGGCGACAGGCGCACCTGCGTTATGTTCAGCACCGAGTGGCCGGGGCTTGAGCCGAGCAAAAAGATTGTCAGGTGAGGAGACGTCTAAGTGGCTATGAGGCTATGTGACCATGTGGCAAAGTGGCAAATCTTCCAAGCATTGCTGCGGTCGCACTTTAATGGCAAATAACGCTACGAGTTACTCTCAGGTTACAAAAATAATGTGACTATGGAAAGACCTTGTGTGGTGATGAATTTTATTGTCTGTTGTAGACCATTGGTGACCACCTGGTCGCCGACTGTCTCGACCACCCTCGAAACACCCTAACAATTCTGCACACTTATAAAACGTATTGGTTTGGGACCAAGGTGTACGAAATTTAATGATTATTTTAGGAACTCACTAACTGGTGTTGATGCGATTTATGTTTTTCAAATTGGTAACTTATTGGCTAAAGTTAGTGTTTCTTATTATTATCGTATCAGACAGATCGCAAGCGTCGTCGTTCTTTGCCATGCGCTACCCTTCAAAAAAGAATTTCGAGACATGAAAATCATACGCACCGGTGCAGGGTAGGTATGATATTGAGAGTTAGGCTCGTGAGAAGTTGGAAACATGGGAATTGTTGAAATTGCTTTGAAAATGGAACTTTTTCTTTCAACATAAGAAGTTCGCATTTTGAATAAAGTATGGAATTCTACTTGAAAACTTCTCTAGCACAACTTTTAAGAAACATTCCGAATTTACGGACTTTCTCTTGCAAACAGTAATACGTGATTTCGCTCCTCGCGGACAAGGAAGTCCGAACTCCTCTGCTAATTAATTAATGCCTTTTAGCAATCACAAAAATATCGCCACTGATGAGAAATTTAGAGCATTTCATTCAGGAAATAGCAGCAATTTGAAAATAATGAATGCCAACATTTGAAACACAAGTTAAATATTTGTGCTAATTTGTTCCCTACATTGGTCGAATTAGGGGAACAGTCCATAGAGGCAGCGGCCTGTTGCTGCATCCCGATCCGGAGCGCCGGACGACCCGGACCCTCATGCACTGGATAGCCTCGTCCGACATGAAGATCCCGCTCCTCCCAAAGGGCATCCTTGTCCCCGTCTACGCGATGGGATGCCGGCAGTACATCCTGGATCTGCGGCGCTACCTGAAGGCCAGGTGGAGGATGCACTTGGACTCCATGGGTGGTTGATCTCTAGTGCCGCTGGCTTCGCTCTGAATCCGGAGGGCCACTTTCGATCCAATTTTCTATGTGATGTTACAATAAAAGTGTTAAAACCTGTTATCCCAGTGAGAGGGAGGATGATTGATTCCTGACATATACTTTCAGCCTTCGCCGCTAGATGACGCAAGCGAGCTTCGGTGATTGTGAATAAATGGCATTCATGAAATTAAAAGTTAAATTTCCAACTAGGAAGAAAAGTTGACTGGGAACCTTTTAGTGACCCTAGGGTGGTAGTTGGATATTGGTGTGTAAGTGTCCTGGTCAGGAGCCTTAAAGGACATCAGGTCCCGGAAGCGACGGCCTTATCGTTGCTATCGGGCCTGCCCATTCGAGGACACCCCGAGGGGGGGTGAGGGGGTTGGAAAGGTGGTTTGCCTGTTGAATGTTTATCCCTCCTCTTTAAAAGTGATCAGGAGACCGGTTTATCGGAGGGACTGTCCCTAAGTCATTGACTATGAGTGGGGATCTCCGCCCTTTCTATATTGAATGCTTCAAGTACTACTCAAGAAAGTATTAAGTTGCCTTTTTTTCGGTAATGTCACGAGACCAAGAACATGTGTGTTTCGTCCAAGGACGGAGTCAAAGTACTTTTTCGACTTGCATTAGGGGAATGTAAAGGTTGGTGGTGGGAAAGGAGAAAGGCCAAGGGTTGCGCGCTGAAGAAATTTTTTTGCTGGACGGTGCGTGCTCGTTGTTATAGTACACATAAACATCGGCTACTTTCCTGTTTGAACCAGTTACATGAGTTGCGATATTGTGGAGGAAAAGGTGCCTTGTCTATGGTCATTTAGTTTTACATATTGAAATAAATGTTTTAATATAAAATATTTCGGGGGAATGCGATGGTTTGTGGTTCAATGCCATTTGGCTAGTGGATGTCATTGGTTATGTGCAATTGGGAATTGTTTGGCAAAATACGCAATTCATTCCCTATTCATTAAATACTGTATTTTGGTTTGATGCCAATCGGCATAAATATGCAACGGAAGGTTAATTTCTCTACCTTCGAATGAGTGAGATTTGCATTTAGCGAAACCTCCCGTGCAAACTCGGTCAATGGGAAGCAAAACTTAGCAAAAACTTTGAGATAATTTCAACAAAATGAAAGCAGGAAAAAAAACCCTCAAGCGGAGTTGGTCTCATCTTCATTGCTGGCCCACTTTGCTCTACTTACGTTTCTCGCCCCTTGCCGATGCGATTCTTACGATGAGGGTGAAGGTGAACTAGGACTGGAACGAAAGGATTCCGGTTCAGGACCAGAACAGTCATGTACAAATATAGATCGGGCCTCTTCTAAGTACTGGAAAGTCACGCCGTTCGTCGATGTTTCATGTTGGTCCAATGCAGACCTCCTATGGTGGTTCGTGGCATTCCTCATATTTTGGAGTCACGCGCAATCCCATCCTACCAGACGTTGTGGCGGTAATTGCCGCGTCTTACTCTTTCTGCGATTACTTATCGCTTGTCCAATCCTTTTTCTGATTGTTATCGGCTGTTTCCTTCGTCCTCTGGCCCTTGCTGCGTTCTTGGTTTAACCTTCGGGATTTCCCATTTCTTTGCAAATGGCAATATCCTAACTCATTACAGGGAACGATGAATTTGAAGTCTGATGCGTTCTGCATGAGCGCGACGGAAGACTGAGAGGCGAGTTTGTGAATTTAAAAAACCGTGCCGTCGGGAGAATACGGGAAATGTTCCAAATAGAAGATCGCCGATGGGTCTTATTCGGATCGGACGATTCCGAAACGTCTGCACAGTTGATATTTGAAGAGATGAATGTTTGAATGAATGCATGAATCAACTCTTGCTCAGTCACAAAACTCTCGTACATAAGAGGCTAATCCGCACGTGTCATTTCAGGAGACTCCTCCAAGGTGGATGAACGGATTTTCATGCTGGAAACATCAATGAAAGGCTTACGACCTGGTGACCTTGGATCAGAATTTAAAGAAACATCTCACTATTTTCGCGCAAAAAGGGTGAATTTTGGTGACAAGAATAACCTCGTAGCCTTCCCGGGCGAAGTGGTCGCACGTCACGGCCCACACCCGAAAATCACGAAGCCCACCGGCACGGCCCACGACGGCCGATGAGCTTCAAAAATCCGAATCTCAGATTGCGAATTCGAGTGCCGGATCGGATCGGTCCTTTCGAATCGACCTTTAAATTATTCCTGCTTCTAGAGCGTTCGAAAGTTTCCTGATTTCGGGCGTTCGGAATTACAACTACAGGTCTAACTTTAACCTTAAGGAACAGAACTCGTTGAAAATTTGTCAACAGGCGATTGGGATTTCCCTTGTTGCGGAACTCATCCTCTACTATGTATGGAAAACGCGTCGGTTTGAAGATTGAAAGCTGTGTCTCTTTCTAATACGATGATAGGAGATCATTTAAGTAATTGGAGTCGGAAGTAGTACTCAGTGCTCTCGGAATTACTTCCGGTAGCATGACTGGCAGAAAGCAAAAAATCCTTCGAACTTCTTTTGTGCCTTTGAGGAACGTTCAAGGAATGTTACTCCAACTGCTTTCGATTTGGAACATTCGGGTAGTCAAGGAACGTTCATGGAACGCTAGTTTCCCTACCATGGGAAAACCTCTAATCGATAATTGATTTACACAAAAAAAGCTGTGGCAATATTGACCCGTTGTTATGCCTGGGTTTCGGAACCCAAAGAAACCTTCCCGAATCCTATAGGTCAGGAGTCCTATACAACCCAATATGGACCCTATAGGATCCTATAGGTTTTTCGTTTAAAAAAGAAAAACATGTTGGAAAATCTATAGTTTCTCCTATAGGACATTTTGGTAATGGCGGCTTTCATCGTCGGGTTTCAGATGTTCTCTATTTCTGGGCTCCAAAGGGCCAAAACGGACGAGTACTGTCAGCACTTCCAGTTTGTGGATTTTGCCGAGTGAGGAACGTACCAAGGTCATTCAAGAGACCTATCGTACAATCACTATTTGGGAAATCGAAACTGGTTTTAGCGATTTGGATGTCATTTACATCGACTGGCATTTCAATTCAATTTCAGTTTATACCGGCCATTGAAGCAATTGCTTGCTTCATTCCATTTCCTTAGACAAAGATAATAATTTTGAAAAAATGTACCTTTACCTTTATTATGATCCCAATATTAGGGATAAAACCCGATGGCATCGAACGGAAGGGGTAGCGAAATAGAGTTTGAATAAATAATTTATATTTATTGTTAATGCGTGGCCACGACTCGTTAAACCATTCTATTTCGTGCCAAATAGATTTTTGACAAACCTTTTGGTTTGTCAAAAGGATCAAAATTGTTCCATCTTGAAACCTTTTGGCTCTCCGTTTGACTGCGGTGGCCAGCTGACCGGTGCGTACTGGCGCATCAGGTGTTCGAGAAGAGAGAGCTGGGAATCTCCGTGACGCGGGACGTGGTCTTCATGAACGGGCACGTGGTGGGCGACAAGCATGTTGTTCAGCACCGAGTTGCCGGGGTTGGAGCAGACCAAGAAGATTGTCAGGTGAGAAGACGTCTAAGTGACTAAGAGGCAATGTGACTTTGTGGCTGAGTGAAAATTCTTCAAGGTGTTGTTGCGGTCATACTTTCATGGCATATAACACTGTGTTTCTGGCGAGTTACAAAAGTACAAAAGTAATGAGATTATGGAAAGGTCCGGTGTGATGAGAGATTTTCCTGGCTGTTAGGGACCATTGGTGACCTTTGGGGACCGCCTTGTCGCCGGCAGTCTCGACCACCCTCGAGGCGCTCTAACAATTCTGCGCATTTGTAAAATGTCTCGTGTGGACGAAATTTAACATTGATGTTAGGAACTTACTAGCTTGTGTCGAAGCGATTTTAATTTCTTAAATTGGTAACGTATTGCCTAAAGTCCCTGTTTTTTTATTACCGTACCAGGCAGATCGCAAGCGTCGTCGTTCTTAGAGTCGGGCTAAGTTTCAAAAATGATGCTTCGAGACATGAAAAGCATACTCACGTGTGAAGGATGTGTATGAAATTGAGAGTTAGGTTCGTGAGAAGTTGGCAAAGTGTTAGGTATTGTTGAAATTGCTTTGATGACAGAACCTTCGCTTTCAACATATAAAGTTCGCTTTTTGAATGAAGTTTGACATTCTACTTTAGAACTTCTCAAACATGAGCTTCAAGAAACATTCCAAATGTACAGTCTTACTCTTGCATAATACGCCATTTCTTTCCTGGCGGACAAGGAAGTCCGAACTTCTCCGCTAAATAATTAAAGCCATTTTAGCAATTACAAAAGTATTGCCATTGATGATAAATTTAGAGAATTTTATTCAGGAAATAACAGCAATTTCAGAATAATACACGCCAACATTTGAAACGATATTTTTGCTTATTTGTTCTTTACTGTGGCCGAATCAGGTTAAGAACCGCAGAGGCAGCCGCCTGTTGCTGTGTCCCGACCCGATGCGGCAGAAGAGCCGGACCCTCATGTACTGGATAGCCTCGTCCGATATGAAGATCCCGCTCCTCCTACAGACCATCCTCGTCCCCATTCATGCGATGGGATGCCGGCAGTACATCCTCGATCTGCGGTGCTACCTGCCGGCCAGGTGGAGGATCACTTGGACTCCCTGGGTGGCTGATCTCTAGTGCCGCTGGCTTCGCTCTGAATCCGGAGGACCACTTTCGATCCAATTTTCTATGTGATGTTACGATAAATGTTTAAAAATCTGCTATCCCCCATTGAGAGGGTGGGTGATTGATTCCTGACATACTTTCAGCCTCCGCCGCTAGATGACGTAAGCGTTCTCCGGTGATTGTGAATAAAAGGCATGTATGAAATTAAAAGTTAAATTTCCAACTAGGAATAAAGGTTGCCAGGGAATGTTTTAGTCATCCTAGGCTGGTAGTTGGATATTGGTGTGTAAGTGTCCTGGTCCGGAGCCTTAATCAGGTCCCGGAAGCGACGGCCTCATGGTCACTATCGGGCCTGCTTCTTCGGGGACGCCCCGGGGGGTGGGGAAGAGGTTTTGCCTGTTGTACAGTATGTTTATCCCTCTCCCTTAATAGTGAACAGGAGACCGGTTTATCGGAGGGACTGTCCCCAAGTCCTTGACTATGAGTGGGGACCTCCGACCTTTCGATATTGAATGCTTCAAGTAGTACTACTTATTCCTTCGGTAAGGGGAGGGCACTTTTGTGCCCTTTGAGAAATGTGAGAACCCAATACTTCCATCTAGTGGCCTAGAGGAGAACTTCAAACTGAACCCTATAGGCCTATAGGGTTCCGTATAGGGCTTATAGAGAATCCTATGGGTCCTGTAGCGAACCCTATAGGTCCTATAGGGAACCCTACAGGTTTTATAGGGAACCCTACGGGTCCTTTACAGAGTCCTTTGGGTCCTATAGGGAACCTATAGGCCTTATGAGGAACGCTATTGGTTCTATAGGGGGCTCAATAGGTTCTATAGGGAACTCTATAGGTCCCGAACTGAACTCTATGGACCCTATAGGATTCCTTTAGGTTCCTATAGGATTCTTATAGGAATATATAGGAATCCTATAAGACATTTTCGTAAGGGTGTTCTTCAGCGTCGTCTTAACATTCTGGACGCTGTAACTTCAGTAATTACAACGTCGCATCAATATTGCCGAGTCGACTGGGAGCAGAAGGATCGAGATGTTAAGGGATCTGATACGATATGAGAGGAAGCACGGGACGATCGAGACGGCTCCGATGGAGGCGCTGAAGGAAGGAAATCGATATTCATGGGAATATCGAAAGTGTAATGAATGTAGTAAATGTAATACACTTTGTAAATATGATAAATGAATTTCATGTAATAAATATAGGTAATATTTAAAAAATGTCGTACATGTAATAAATGTAGCAAATGCCGAAATACTCCTTGGAGACCGAGGTTGTCCGATCTTCGAGTCCATGAGAGTCTTGAAAACCAAGCTGACCTTCGAAAAAGCAGAACAATCACTTGCTTAGTTTTTAAGATCGATAGGATTTCGATGGCCCATCCCATCACGTTCGGTTTGGCAAAATCCGCAGAAGAACCGACGGAAGGTGGATTTTACGATTTGCGGGAGAGCGAGCTAAAAGACGGCGCTCGTCTCGAAAATAGACAGAAAATAGAAAGTAGACGCTGTTTATTGTAATTTTCAGTAGGATAATTTGATCAAATCTGGAAAACCAAAACCAAACCAAAACCAAACTAAAAACCGGCCACTGTTCTGTCGCTATCGCATGGCCTTGAGAGTAGGAAAAGGGTGAGGTATCCCTTCCCCGGGGTTAAGAGCGACTTTTCCTCCAGGCTATGAAAAGGGTTGTGAACAGTCTTGAACACTTCCACAGATCACGCTCACTTTGCAGACGTTTTTGGGCCTGCAGCGTACGCCGTGGCTCGAACGCGAATTGACCTTGGGCGTGTCTTTTGCCCACTCACGTGCGGCCTTGACGGAGGAAGATCTTTGAATATTTTATTTTACTGCTTGGAGATGCAATTTGAGGGTATCAAGGTGCTACTTTCACGCAGAGAAGTTTTGGAAGACTACTTCCTCCAGTAATATCGAATTGCTCGAGTGAAAACTGCATCTTCAAGTTTCCATGGATTCCATATCTCAAATTTCCTTGCACCGTCATCACAATAAGCGGCACGAAACTCAATCAAGGGATCCAATCATGGAATGAATCACCCGACTAACGCATCGTGGAAGTTTCCGTCGGTTAAATGTAACAACTCGTTGAAGGAAGACGACACGATGAAAATCGGCCAAATTGAAATTCATCGCAAATAGTCGAGGAGCACATCCTCACACCGCTCTGGCATCGGGGACCTCCCGCTTGGATGCCGCGGACCCGCGGAGGAATCTAGAGTCTAGACTCAAGACTCCGCGGAGGAGTCTAGAGAAGAGTCTAGACTCTAGACGAATGGGCATGCGCCTGGGCGGGCTGCGCGCCTGTGATTGGAAGGATGCTTTTTGAGGGGTGCGTTGCTCGATGCTTCTCCTTATCTCGGGTTTGGCAGTTCGTGTTTGTGATTACTTGGGGGTGCGGCCGGTTTTCATAAGGCTCTCGAGTGCTCTTGCGATCCTTCATTTCCAGTCGGTATGTTCATTTCGTTCTTCTCCGAAGGGGCAGGACGAATTCCGGCATATGAATTCGGTTCGGTGCAGCTTTCGGCATTCTGCGTGTAATGGCATTGCAGCGCTCGGTTCTTTCAAGGGTCGTGAAATCGAGTCGAAGTGGGTCGAATCGGGTCGAAGGCACCGATCGAATGCCGCCGACCGTGGTTCTCGAGCCCCGAGACTCGCATACCGCAAGATCCCGAATCTCCGCTCAGCTCTACTCGCCAGGGCCGACACGTTCTAATGCATGTAGAATCCCAACGATCCGGAGCTCATAGATGGAGCTTCACATTCTGGATTTAACCTTCCTAATGGTTAACCTTCCTAACCCAGCCTTCCTAATGGAGGAAGTGCGCCGAAACGTGGCAGTCTCCCGCCCAAAAGTCGATCGCATCCCACAGACGAAAAGAAGCGCCGACGCAATCGATCGTGCTCGGACCTCGATGAGATGAAGGCTCCTGCCACTTCTCTAACCTGGTGGGAGTGTTAATGGGACCCCCGTCGGCATTTCTTACCTCCGGCTCTTGCGGGCAAAAGCAAAATTATCATTCGCGGTAACGACGGAGGCATAAGTGGGTGACTTATTACACAAGCGAAGAAGGTTAGAGACTCGGATTAGCGTTCCAAATGCTTTTGTGGATTTTCACTAAACCCAAGCGCACCGCATAAAACTAACTCTTGACACAAACCGAGGGAGTCGCATTCCTTCCATGTTGGGCCGAAAAAGACCTATTTTGGAGAATGACGGGTCAGTTGACAACTGACAATCATGGAAGGGGGAAGACGGAAGTCGAGCTGGAGGATCCTCTCAGTCTTTTTTAAGGTGTTAGGTTGAAAATCCGGGGAGTAAGAGTTACACGAGGGGGGAGAGTCGGGCCTCACACATCGATCGGCAGGCGGCCGACAGTTCTTTTTTTCGATATCCAGGAAAGGGGACCGAGGCGACCATCGCAAAACGAGGCCGCATGCCTCGAGCTGTGTAAATCATGTCCGGTTTTGTCCATCCGCTGCGTAAGACGATAGGGACGATTGTTCATCTCGGGACCATACGCCGGTGCCGATGGTCGTCTGAGAATTGAGAAGTAACATGCAATTGCATACTCGTTAGAATAGGCCAACTTGGAAGTCCTGTGATACTCGTCAGGGAGCCCCCTAAAAAACGACAAAGGCCGTATTCGGTGCTGTATTTGGTGCCGTATTTGGTGCCGTATTTGGTGCCGTATTTGGTGCCGTATTTGGTGCCGTATTTGGTGCCGTATTTGGTGCCGTATTTGGTGCCGTATTTGGTGCCGTCTGTTCGTCAGTTGCTTTTTGCCTATCGCTGCTTTTGAGAGCGTTTAATGACGTATTCTTCGCATGACATTACATAAAAGGTGGTGCAGGGATTTCCCTTTTTTTACCGCTGTTTTCATCCACAAGTTTCTAGAATAGTGTTGAAACGTAATCCGATCAATTTTTTTTTCGGATTCACCCAAAAAATATTCTCCAATTTTCTTCCATACATTTTTCCCGCAAGTTTTGCCTTTCCTTGAAACATCGGCATCGGCATCCGGCTGCCGATGGCGCCGATAGTGCAACACCGGCGGCCGATACATCGGTCCAGCCAAAGGGCCTTCGGCTGTACCGATGTAAAGGGCAATTCGTACAGGGAAGGCCCTTAGGGAAATGTCCTATAGGAAACCTATAGACTTTCCTATAAGTTTTTGAAACACGAAAAACCTATAGGATCCTTGACCTATAGGATTCAGGGAAGATATTTTGGTTTCGAAACCCATGCATTACCACGGAAAAGGCGACCGGGGTTAATAATGGCGCAGCATTTCGGTGTAAATAAAAAACCGAGTAGGGGTTTCTCCATGGTAGGGACACATGCATTATTAATACCGGTAATACGGGGGTCTGCATAATTTTTCGCCCCGTCCCACATGTGTCGCTGGATTGCACGTCTACTTCCTTTGGTAGGAAGAAGTAGTATTCTTCTCTCGACCTAAGGAAATAGAGGACAGAACCTGCGAGCACGTCTCTTTACTGAAACTCCTTTTGGATAGTCTACTCAGTTTCGTACGTGGTTTTCAAAAGGAATTAGTGCATATTTCTTCACGGGATTCCATGATTATATATGGAAGATGGGGATGACAAATAAGCAACTGTCGAAGTTAGAGGAAATGTATGACATAAATGGGGAATATTGTGTAATGTCTGTGGGCCTTTCATTGAGTTTGATGCGTGAGTGAAGGTCTTATTTTCAGAATGAGACGTATTTTTAGGGGAGGGCACTTTTGTGTCCTTTCAGAAATGCGAGAACCCAATACTTCCATCTAGTGGCCTAGAGGAGAACTTCAAACCGAACCCTATAGGCCTATAGGATTCTGTATAAGCCCTATAGGGAACCCTATAGGTCCTATAGCGAACCCTACAGGTCCTATAGGGAACCCTATAGGTTTTATAGGGAACCCTACGGGTCCTATACAGAACCCTTTGTGTCCTATAGGGAACCTATAGGCCTTATGGGGAACCCTATTGGTTCTATAGGGAACCCTATAGGTTCTATAGGAAACTCTATATGTTCTATAGGGGGATCTATAGGTTCTATTGGGAACTCTATAGGTCCCAAACTGAACTCTATGGGGCATATAGGATCCTATAGGATTCCTTTAGGTTCCTATAGGATTCCTATAGGAATATATAGGAATCCTATAAGTCATTTTCGGAAAGCGGGGCTACACACCCGAGGGAATCCCCTGTCCATCGATGTGCCAGAAGTCTGGAGCCGGAGAGAAAATGACTGACATTTCCCGAAATTTGTTAACCGGACGTTGGAAATGTGGTTTTATTATTTTATTATTAATAATATATATATATTTTTTTTTTACTTGAAGAATATAATGTGTATTTTCCCTACTGGTCCGGACTTCTGGGACAACCTGTACAAGCGACCGAATCCGATTGGAAATGTCCCGAAAATTCTTCGGAGCCGTGTCTGGAGCACCTCGTCTCGTGGAATGGGTTATCCGAATAGACAGTCGACCCCGCGAAAACAAAAGTTCTGGCCCCTAAAAAAAATCGGAAGCGGAAAAACCGGACGCAGGACCTTGGGAATCGGATTAAATCTTGAAATATTGCAGTGGTGCTTTATTCCAAGTCGCGTTCGTTGGTCTCCACCGCCTTTATTTTGCGTTCCTGGGCAACTCGTCTTCGAGTCGATCTCCTCGAGTCGGTCTTTTCGTGTCGGTCTGGTCGAGTCGGTCTCTCGTGTCGATCTGGCCGTCTTAACCCGGAGTTGCTCGATGGAGGAGCAGGTCGCGATGAGGGCATTAGGGACGGAATTTTTCGTTTATCGTCAGAGATAATGGCATCTCGTGTCTGAGGCTTCGAGATAAATGGGTTCGTGCTCGAACTGACTGCTGCCTGCTACGGGTTCGCAATCTCGGCCGTAAGTTGGGGATAGCTGGGGATAGCGTTTGTGTGACACTTCGGAACGGCGCGCCTTTTTTTTGAAGATGCAAGACGACGGCGCGGTTGACCGGGGGCGTATTTCTTTGCTCTCTGCAGCAGCTCTCCGGGCGCATGCGCACGCGGTCGCGGGGGAGCAGGGGGAAAAAAGGTCCATGCCTGAATGCTCTCCAAGGGCAAGGTCATGAGGCTCCTCTCCGTTCTCTACCGAGTCCAGGGTCAGAAGAGGCGGCGGAGCTTCCGTGGAGAGCTCTGCTATCAAAAAAACGCCGTCACGACTGCTTCTGCCTCTCCTGGCAGAACAAAGAAGCACACTCCGGGTTATACCAATGTCCCGACATAGACCCCATGTTCAAAGACCAGTCGGAAAACGAGGCGATTTAACTACTTTTCCGGCCCTTGCAAAGAAGCGCCTCCAGCAAGGGCAGGGAAATTGAAGTGGGAGTGCACGGTGGGCCCTCGGCCTCCACCCACCCTTCTTCCCTCTGACCTACCTCCCTCCCCTCTGACCTACCTCCCTCCCCTCTGACCTACCTCCCTCCCCTCTGACCTACCTCCCTCCCCTCCGACCTTCCTCCCTCTCCTACGACCTCCCTCCCTCCCCTCCAATCTTAGCAGCGTGCATGTCGGGGTCGGGCGTGGATGACGTCCCCGTCCGTACACGACAGCCAGCAAGGGCGACTGGGTCTCGGAAACTTCCCTGCAAAATGCCTCCTCCGCGTACATCCCTTGCCTCCAGCGCCACCTCGAGGGGCAGGCGGAGCGGTCAGATCGCCGGGTAATAAGACGGATCGAGTGGCATGAGCTCGATAGCTACCGTGACTTGCAGATCGGAAGACAGCCTCCTTTTCCAAAGTTAAGGACGGGAACATGAGTAAGTAGAAATTGGGGAATCGTCCGAGCCGCTAGCTCGGTGAAAAGAAGGATCAGAGGTGGAAGCACTCAGCGGCATCCTTGTTCATTAACATTATCTTGGATTCAAGTTTCTCAAAGCAATACAAATTTCAATAAAATTAAATTTGTATTTGGAATGAAAAGTGCATCATCGCCGCAGTTTAAAGCGAAACTCTCGCGATTATTCACTGCCGTTCGCTGGAAACTGCCATTTATTCTCGTTCATTCTTCTTTATTTTTTTCTCTACTATTCTTCATCATATATATTTTTGACGTCGGCAGGCACAGCCGACGCCCCTTCGAATGAAATCTGTCGGACGAAATCGCAGGGGCATCCGACGGCTCGTGCCGGAGCGCCGTCGGTCTAGCCCTCAGATCGGGGCGACGAAGACGGGGGCCGGACGGTGAAGGACAGCATGAAGAAAACGACCGTTCCGGACGAGACGTTCTTGAATGACTCGAGAAGGAACCGCAGCTTTGAGAAATCTCGCTGACGAGTCATCTCGTTTCGGAATCGTTCCCTTTTCGGAATCGTTCCCTTTTCGGAATCGTTCTCGTTTCGGAATCGTTCTCGTTTCGGAATCGTGTTCGTTTCGGACTCGTTCTCTTTTCGTTCGTTGTGGCACTCCTGCGTGCTCTAGCTGGATCCTTCCTGCCACTAATCCACTAATCCATTCGGTAAGCCACGAAAGGCCCTCATACACAGACCAGCCCTACCCTCCTCTACTTTGAATTCTTGGTAATTCGTCGGCATGGCTCTCGATACGTTTTCAGTCCCGAAACCGTTGCTCTTCGTGGTGCTGGGACTCGCAACCTTTCTCGATTTCGTGTCTTTCATCTTCCCATTTCTGAATACAGTGAGCCCTCGGTATTCCGCTGCCCTCACTTATTGGCGACCCCTTCCAAAGAACCCATCGCCTCACGAGATTATGAGCGGCGATCTCCTGTCATGGCACCACCATGGCAGGCGATCTCCTGTCATGGCACCACCATGGCAGGCGATCTCCTGTCATGGCACCACCCCCCGCCAACTCAAGTATTTATACAAAAGTTTTTTTTTTTTACGTAACACCGCCTCGACTTTGCGCCGAGTGGCACACCAGCCGCAAAAATCATCCAGTGTGTTAATAATTAAATGTTCGCTGCCAACCGATCGATGGCAAATAGTGAGATAGCAAGATGAAACTTTCACCCGTGGAAAATGGATGGTGCATAGAGATAACGGCGCTAAGAATGACAACGCCCGAACCGGTTGTCCGGTTATGCCCGAATTCACTCAGTCTACGTCCCTTTACGACGTCGGTTTCGCGACCTGCCGCGTTTCAGTCGATGTAGCGTCACTCTCGTTTCAGAATCACCGACGACTACCAGCGGCGCCATATCGAGGGTCGACGGCACGCGGACGGTTTCGGCTTTGAAAGTCGCCGGGCCATCGACTCCACGCCCGGCCGTCCGGAGCCCGAGCTCCTTCGTCCCTCGAGGATGCGAGATACATGGCGGAGGCATGTCGCTCCGTTGGTTTTTCGCAGACTCAGTCGTCCGTGCTTGTTTGCTGAGTGTGATCGGGAAGGTGACCTTCACCAGACCGTAACGTTCATGCAACCGAGGTCAGGAGGGTTATCGATTGAGAGACCATTGTGTATCCACTGAACTAAGAAAAGGAACTAAAGAAGGCACGCCCGTAGTAACAGAAGAAGCATGCTTGTTGCGATTGGAAATTGGTATCATGGCGGTACCATAGTATGTGTGTGCGCGTGCGTGTGTGTGCGTGCGCGTGTGTGCGTGCGCGTGTGTGCGTGCGTGTGTGTGCGTGCGTGTGTGTGTGTGTGTGCGTGATTGCGCGTGTGTGTGTGCAGGAGCTTTTGAATCTTCCTGTGTTTGTATCTGTATCTCGTAGGGAAATTACAGCTGATGATTAGAAACCTTGTCTCTCAAGTTAGCCCAGACTGTCTGGAACTAGCGTTTATTCGTGGCTGAGCCGGGAGGCACATAACAATTTATCTTAACGACTTCTGAAGGGACATGAGCAGTTTCCATTTCTTCCTGACTGGAGTGACTCGGCCGATATCAACGTCCTGGAGTCGATCGGGCTCTAACAGGCATCGTTTTCAGGGTGATATCCTGTTATGACTCTCATTGACTCGTTCAAGGATCTTTTTTTTCCCTGCATGAATCAGGAATAATTGCTTTGACTCATCCAAATCATCCACTTTTGTGGGCTTGGGGATGCATCTGCAGCGCATCAATAACGGAGTAAGAAAAAAAAAGGGAATTTTGGCGGTAGCTGGTGAAGACACTGTGCCGTTTTCAAGTGCCTGGGGTCTTCTGGAAGCTCTGTTCAATTCCATGCAAACCGTTTTGAAAAACCGTTTTGCATCATCGGGGATTCAAAAGTTATGTGCAGCCAAACACACGAGTACAAAAGGAAATTGAGAAAAGGAAACCTGACCTTAGTCGCCTGGATCACAACATTTCATCCTGAGTCAAATTGATATTTAATTTAAAAAATTATGCAATTATGCAAAAATTATGCACAGGGCGCCGGACTTTACTCCTCAAGGAAATGATCGATGTGGCCACCATACCCGACCTCCGCTGCGAGAGCTGTCATCACTTCTCCCTGCCTTTTGATTCGCTGCGGGTGCTGTTGACGATCTGCAACGTGGTTTGCAGGGTTTCATTTCACAAACCTTTGAAATTGCATTTCCGGCACTTTTACTAGCTGCCGCAAAAATTAATGCTGACATTTTTCGCCCACTCCTTATTTGTTACTAATTTTTGAGCCCGGAAATCAATGTATGTTTCGTTCTGTCAGGAAGTTGAGGTAATTCCTATTTAATAAAAGCTTGCGTACCGATATGCCCATTCAGCGCAACAACGTTTTGTCAATATTGATACAAAAATTGAAATGTTGAGACATGGTCGAGACATCAACATTTGAATAGGTTTTATGAATCGGCGCGAGATGGTGCCATTAGAATGATTCCCCTATATTTTTCATGTTGTATCTGATCTTTTCTCACGTAAACCTTTATGGAAGGCTTGGAATTCCTAGATAGACCCATTTTAGGAGGCAACCCGGCAGAAGGAGACTAAGTACTGCTGGCGAGGGGTCCGAGGAGACATGCCGTAATTTCCCGAGTCTCGCGCATATAGGGACTCGGGCTCCTGTATCTCCTTCGAAAGGACAAGAGTAAGAAAATTTTGGCCTGCGAGGATGTGTCAGGCTCCTTTCCTAAATCTAGGGATGATGCTGGACATGTACTTCCTCTACTAGGAATCGTTCTCGTTTCGGAATCGTGTTCGTTTCGGACTCGTTCTCTTTTCGTTCGTTGTGGCACTCCTGCGTGCTCTAGCTGGATCCTTCCTGCCACTAATCCACTAATCCATTCGGTAAGCCACGAAAGGCCCTCATACACAGACCAGCCCTACCCTCCTCTACTTTGAATTCTTGGTAATTCGTCGACATGGCTCTCGATACGGTTTCAGTCCCGAAACCGTTGCTCTTCGTGGTGCTGGGACTCGCAACCTTTCTCGATTTCGTGTCTTTCATCTTCTCATTTCTGAATACAGTGAGCCCTCGGTATACCGCGGCCCTCACTTATTGGCGACTCCTTCCAAAGAACCCATCGCCTCACGAGATTATGAGCAGCGATCTCCTGTCATGGCACCACCATGGCAGGCGATCTCCTGTCATGGCACCACCCCCCCGCCAACTCAAGTATTTATACAAAAGTTTTTTTTTTTTTACGTAACACCGCCTCGACTTTGCGCCGAGTGGCACACCAGCCGCAAAAATCATCCAGTGTGCAACTAATTAAATGTTCGCTGCCAACCGATCGCATGGCAAATAGTGAGATAGCGAGAGGAAACTTTCACCCGTGGAAAATGGATGGTGCATAGAGATAACGGCGCTAAGAATGACAGCGCCCGGTTCATTCACTCAGTCTGCGTCCCTTTAAGACGTCGGTTTCGCGACCTGCCGCGTTTCGTTCGACCACCAGCGGCGCCATATCGAGGGTCGACGGCACGCGGACGGTTTCGGCTTCGAAAGTCGCCGGGCCGTCGACTCCACGCCCGGCCGTCCGGAGACCGAGCTCCTTCGTCCTTCGAGGATGCGAGATTCATGGTGGAGGCATGCCGCTCCGTTGGTTTTTCGCAGACTCAGTCGTCCGTGCTTGTTTGCTGCGTGTGATCGGGAAGGTGACCTTCACCAGACCGTAACGCTCATGCATCCGAGGTCAGGAGGGGTAGCGATTGAGAGACCATTGTGTATGCACTGAACTAAGAAAAGGAACTAAAGAAGGCACGCCCGTAGTAACAGAAGAAACATTCTTGTTGCGATTGGAAGTTGATATCATGACGGTACCATAGTATGTGTGTGTGTTAGCGAGCGTGCGTGTGTGTGTGTGTGTGTGCGTGCGTGCGTGCGTGCGGGGGCATTTGAATCTTCCTGTGTTTGTATCTGTATCTCGTAGGAAAATTACAGCTGATGATTAGAAACCTTGTCTCTCAAGTTAGCCCAGACTGTCTGGAACTAGCGTTTATTCGTGGCTGAGCCGGGAGGCACATAATTTATCTTAACGACTTCTGAAGGGACATGAGCAGTTTCCGTTTCTTGCCGACTGGAGTGACTCGGCCGATACCAATGTCCTGGAGTCGATCCGGCTCTAACAGGCATCGTTTTTAGGGTGATATCCTGTTATGACTCTCATTGACTCGTTCAAGGTTCTTTTTTTCCCTGCATGAATAAGGAATAACTGAAATTGACTCATCCAAATCATCCACTTTTGTGGGCTCGGGGATGCATCTGCAACGCATCAATCACGGAGTAAGAAAAAAAAGGAAATTTGGCGGTAGCTGGTGAAGACACTGTGTCGTTTTCAAGTGCCAGGCGCCTTCTGGAAGCTCTGTTCAATTCCATGCAAACCGTTTTGCATCATTGGGGATTCAAAAGTTATGTGCAGCCAAGCACACGAGTATAAAAGGAAATCGAGAAAAGGAAACCTAACTTTAGTCGCCTGGATCACAACATTTCATCCTGAGTCAAATTGAGATTTTTAAAAATTATGCAATTATGCAAAAATTATGTACAGGGCGCTGGACTTTACTCCTCAAGGAAACGATCGATGTGGCCACCATACCCGACCTCCGCTGCTTTCAGCCACCGCTGCGAGTGCTGTTGACGATCTGCAACGTGGTTTGCAGGGTTTCATTTCACAAACCTTTGAAATTGCACTTCCGGCACTTTTAGTAGCTGCAGCAAAAATTAATGCTGGCAATTTTCTCCCACTCCTTATTTGTTACTCATTTTTGAGCCCTAAAATCTATGTATGTTTTGTCTGACAGGAAGTTGAGTTAATTCCTATTTAATAAAAGCTTGAGTACCGATATGCCCATTCAGCACAACAAGGTTTTGTCAATATTGATACAAAGTTGAAACGTTGAGACATGGTTGTGACATCAGCATTTGAATAGGTTCTATGAATCGGCGCGAGATGGTGCCACTAGAATGATTCCCCTGTATTTTTCATGTTGTATCTGATCTTTTCTCACGTAAACCTTTATGGAAGGCTTTGGAATTCCTAGATAGACCCATTTTAGGAGGCAACCCGGCAGAAGGAGACTTTAAGTACTGCTGGCGAGGGGTCCGAGGAGACATGCCGTAATTTCCCGAGTCTCGTGCATATAGGGACTCGGGCTCCTGTATCTCCTTCGAAAGGACAAGAGTAAGAAAATTTTGGCCTGCGAGGATGTGTCAGGCTCCTTTCCTAAATCTAGGGATGATGCTGGACATGTACTTCCTCTACTGCACAGAAAGTTGCGTCATTTAAGTACTTGACTAGAATTCTGATCTAATAAATGAAATATAGCCTCTGCGGGACTCCTCCGGCATGTTTTTCTTACTCAATAGAGTACTGGGATTACCCTTCCAAAGTAATAGTAGTACTCTCCCACCTGGAGATCATTTCTTGGCCCTCAAGAGGGATGATAATACTCAACAGAGTACCCATTTGGCACAACAATGTTGTGTCAACATTGAGAAAAGGTTGAAACATTGAGACTTAGTTGAAGACTTGGTCGATTGGACAAAAAATCAACATCGATGAAATGTAATTCACTATTTGTAATTAGCCGTATTTTCAGCATTTGGTGACTATTCATGAATTAGGGAATTCGTTCAGAGGCTACCAGGAGGAAATTCGTTTTTCATCGAATTCTCAATGTTGTTTCGACGTGGAGTTATCCACATCATATCGATAGAAAGTAGGTTCTACGGATCGACGCGAGATGGCGCCTAACCGCCGATTCGGCGGTTCTTCCCCTGATGCCCTGAAATAAACGGTACCCTGCATTTTTCATGCAGTACCCGATCTTTTCCCATTTACAACCTAAGGGAAGGTACAGGAATTTCAAGATGGACCTGTCTTACGAGGCAACCCGGCAGAAGGAAGCTCTGGGTACTTCTAGCCAGTGAGTCCAAGGAGATGTGCTCAATTTTCTTAAATCTCCACATTTTCTCACTGAAAAAGAGGATAGAGCATGAAAACATGACCGCAGGGTTATTTTCCTCTTCTGAATCGAGAGAATCGAGTGGTTTAAGTATTCTATTTGAATTCTGATTCAGTAAAGGAAATAATCTCCGTGGAGTTATCGAATCGACATTCAATCCCACCGGCTAATTAACGCTAATTAACGTTGACGGTTCAACCCGAAGTTGCACAGCAACGCCTCTTCAACGTTGAACCGTGTTTCATTTCGACATTGGGGCAACGTTGAGACAGCAGGTCGAGTTGAAAATTGCAACTTTTCTCAACATTGAGGCAGCATTGCCATCAAACTTTCCTCAACGTTGACACAACACTGTTGTGCCGATTGGGCATTATCATCAATCTGGAATTGTGCAATCAATGCATTGCCCAAAAGTTGAGAAACTTATTTTCGATGTTGAACGGTGTTTCATCTCAACACTGCTTCAACGTCGAGGCGACCTTTGGCACAAGATTGAGGCAACATTGTCGCGTTGAAAAGTCAATCTTTTTGCTCAACTTTTGGCACAACGTTGCTGTGCCGAACGGTGGTCCCCGATGTTGAACAGGTTGATATATTATGGAAGCATGTTTTGCCATTGCGGGCGGTAAAGCAAGGAAAAGGCGATGAAGCAGAAGGTAATCAAAATAATCAGATTTTAAATTTCACCGCATGCATTGAGCAGTTGAGCTGTCGCAGCTACTGCAAAAAAGGTAAAATCAGCAAAGTCACGGTGCTGCTTACCCTAGGAAAACTTGCATAACCGAGTAACCGCAATTAGGTAGTAAGTTTTCTCTCGCTAAGATGCAAACTTTTTTTCTTTAACAGCAACAAAATAGGCATGATTTCATGTTTTTATCGGGTAAACTCGCAATAGCCATTGGGAAAGCTCGATTTGTGGCATTTCGCCTGATTCAACTTTCCTGCATGTTCCTCATTCTACCGTTGAAGCTTCATTATTCCTGCACCCGTTTCTTTTCTTCAGACGATTCCTCTTCTTTTAGAAGCTTTCCGCCGTCGATCAAGGTCTGTCGCATCGTGGCTAAGAAGCCACCATTCAGAAATATGTCTCTCTTCGTTTTCTTGCGCCTCATACTAACGATAAGGAGCTGTTTCGCCTCTCTTGTGAATGTCGTCGTCATCTCCTTGAATGCGACGTTCTGTCTTCAGTCATCTTTCCGACCCCGGGGAATATCCCCCCCCCCCCCCCCCAATAGGCGTATTCCGTCCGTCGAGTCAACCTCGAAGCTTCACCTCGGTGCAATTCTGCATCGCTACGAGTTCCTCCGCCGAGAATCATCGTCATTCATCCCTCGACATCCATTATTCGTGAACACCGATAATTCCAATGTGACATGGAGATTGACATGGTGATGGCATTACTCAGCACAGGCGATCCATTTCCTTCATCTCGTTATTATGATGACAGAGATATTTCTATTGACTTTGCGTCGACCTTCGCAATTTTCCATCGTTTTCTTTCCTTCAGCACATTCTGTAAGTCAGTTTCCTCTCTTTCAAGCTCGGTTACTCGTCTGTTCTCGATCGGCTGGAATTTCAGCCTCACAGTTGGTCAATTAGTAAGTAATTAGTAAGTATGCTTGCCAGCCAACTTCAGTGCATGGATTGTGCTTGCTCAAGCCGGCCAGACATAATACAATAATTTTCTTTAATCGAGGAGTGGATATGCCGGGAATTCATTACCGGAAATTCAGTTTGGTTGCTCCTCAGGCCACAGTTTAGAAAATTGTCTTTGTTACGTCACGTGACTTTCAGCATCGGGAGCATTGTACTCAACGCCCCAGGTAGACGATTGAGACGATTACCCCAAAAACACACGATCTTCCCGCGGATTTATTTCGAAAAATGGCTTCTTTAAATCAGCGTTCCAAGTACTGTTGTGTACTGAATTTCAGCTTCCGATAATATTTGTAACGAATTTGGCGCCACTCATTCACGTCTATAAATACTGCAGAGGCCCATGGAGCAGAAGTACCAGGCCGAAGGAGAGAGGGCGCTGGAGAAGTTCCTGTCCAACCTGGAGAGGAAGGACTGGAAACTGGAAAAGGATTTTGGCCGAGAAGACATCGTGGTCAAGTCCGCATACGACCACGAGAAGAAAATGCACTTCATATTGACCGAGGTCACCATTCATTCTCAATTGAATCCCCTCGCGGATATTCCTTTTAAATTCCTCTACGACGAATGGTCGTAGAGGAATTTAAATATTCCATATTCCCGAATTCCATGATATGGAATATTCCCGAATATTCCATCGTTCAGCGGACTGTCCTCACATGACTACGCGCGGACGTATTCTGAGAGTCGGAGCAGGATGGTCTTGAAACAATCCCTCATTTCATTTCCATGCTCTCATCTCCTAATCGAACACTGACAATTTGAAAGAGGGGGGAAGGGGGGAGGGGGGAGGGGAAGGAGGGAGGGGGGAGGGGAGGAGGGAGGGGGGAGGGGAAGGAGGGGAAGGAGGGAGGGAAGATGCGTCTGAGACAGGAATCACGATTCCGAAGGAACCGGTCAATAAAGGACTTTTCAATAATACTGATTTTTCGGAAGAAGCAAAATAGTAGACACATTTTACGAAATTTGATATTACTGATTACTGTCTTTCCCCTTCCCTCAACCTATTCGCACGAGATATCGGCGGTGGCAACTATGAATTAGTCGATTCATGCGGTCTCGAGAAAAAGACTCACGAGACTCATGCCAGAGTGCACGAGTCCGATGCTGAGGCATGCCGTCGGAGAGTCACTTATTATCTGTTATTTATTATTATTATTATATATTATTGGGCCTCACGGGACGCTCGCTTTCCCTGTCCACAGGCCCAGCTGAATTTCGACTGCGACTGGGTTTTCGCCGACATGCAAGACCACACGTTCGAGGCCACTGCCAGCTGGTACTCCGAAGTCAAGGAGATGAGGGTCGTTCAGGTTCGTCCGATTCCGGTCGTTCGTCAGCCAAATATTTATTCGTGCAAATATTTAAGCGCGGAATTTCTTCCAACATGCGCATGAAGACAGGATATGGAAAGAAATTCCGCTGTTTTTTGTACTATCGCAGCGTATCTGAGAGGGTTCAACCCTTTTTCGTTTGGTATACTTGCGATGGTCGCTGTGGAATTAGGCATTTTCTGATAATACACCCATTCGGCAAAAAAAGTCACACCAAGAAGGAGCTGAGCGATCTTCATGAATTTTTGTAATCATATTCGTATTATTGCGTCATGAAATTGATGATAGTTTCAAGGTCGTAGATCTGAAGATGTAGATTCTCCGAGACCGAATCGCTTCTATCCGTGTTCACGGAAGGTACTGGTATTGGGGACAGATAGCCAGACCGCAGGCCCAGCTGGCCCGCCAGGCGTCTAGACCGCAGGCCCAGCTGGCCCGCCAGGCGTCTAGACCGCAGGCCCAGCTGGATTGCATGCTGGTACACGGTCCTCGAGGAAGTCCTTTGGCCCGTCCCCAGCCACCAGCATGTCGACTAACCGACCTCGATCGAACTGGTGAAGTTGGCTAGACTGCCTTTGTGAACATCGTCCTCGCATGGCTTTAAAGACGAAAAATAAACGATTGAAGCATAGCAGAGTGGATGGAGGGAATCAGAAAAGGAAACTGGCCTGATCGGTGCATTCGCCCTATCCCCCATCCCTCGGGGCGTTCGGCTACCTCGGCTCCCTGCAGCGCTTCATCCTGCGGCATTTAAACTTTGCTTCATTGTTCTAAACATCGATGGAAGTTTCTGTTTCGCATTTCATTAATAATTTCCTTCTAGATGTTCTTTGTGGGCAATTAGTACGACCCTTCCGACCCCCTTTTAAATTGGGATGCTTGGCAAGTTTTCTCAGCGAATATTTAACCTACGACCTTGAAACTAGGATCAATTACATGACGCACTAATACAAGTATATTTACCAATTTTCATCAAGATCACTCAAGTCTTTCTATGTGGCTTTTTTGTGATTTAACAAGTCAGAATACTCGCCTTACGGCTTCAAATATTGCCTGCATGAGTCAATCGAAACCGTGCGAGAGGGAATTAGAGGGAATTGAGTTGCGATAAACGATCCGCTTCCGACTCCCCAGCGACTGACGGAGACGAGCCGGATCATGCACTACGTGACGGAACCGAAGCTCGGCGGCCTGCTCGTCAGCCGGGACGTGGTCTACCTCTCGCACTGCCGCAGGGTCGGCGAGGCCTGGCACGTTTCCACGAGCAGCACGGTCTGCCTGGGGATGGAGGAGAAGGGGAAGATGGTCAGGTATGACATTTATCACTCTGAAGAAAAAAAAATTCAATTTTGGGAGGCTATGAGCCAAAATTCCTCTGTCTGGGGTGGATGAAATCTGCACGCTTGTCGAAGATATGAATGTGTTCGAAAGTGTTCATTCGTTCATGCTTTAGTTGTGAAATTGAGTCCGTGGGCGGGAAACGCTTTAAGTTCGTAGTGAAATCGGGGGAGGCATTTTCCTACGTGATTTATCTGATTTTATAATCGAGTCTCGATATCTCTCTGGAAGAAAGCATTTACGTAGATATACCTTGTCTTTCCTGAGATCTATTAGCGTATCAGAAAAATGTCGGAATGGCATCAAGACTTTCAGTAAGTGGTAAACGATCAGCGCTATGAATTTTCCATGTTCCAACGAAGACATCACGCATGGGAAACCATCATCTGGAAGGACTGATGTCAGCGTCGCATTTAAGGAAAAAAAAAAAAACTCGTTGGCGGTACCTTGGTCATCCAAGCATTTAATTTTCAATCACGGCAGAAATAAAACATGGATACGATAATTTGTTAATTGAAGCATCTGCCAAATGGGCATTTTCAATCTGCGAGTTTTTCAGTTTTTTTTTCCCCTTTTTCATAACCCCCCTGTCCTCCACATTCAGCAAAAGTTGTTTTTATGAGATGAGAGGAGAAATAGGATTAAAATCGGCTGCTTAATTCTAAATTCTAAATTGGCAGTTAAATTCGCAGCTTAAGGCTTAAGGCTTCTATGGAATTTCCTCCTGGATAATTTTTTCCTCGTCATTAGATGGGAGCTCTCCACGGTGAAGCTACTCGGTTCATCGATTTTCCCTAATGCCCTTATTTTATCGGATATCGGTATGAGGAAAGGTCATTCGGGCTCTGACCCCCGTCGCCTTAATCCTCGGCATTTGGCAGATTTTCTGCGCGCCCTCATGACGACTTCTGCAAAACGCATCGCACAGGTTCCTTTGGGGCAGCGCGGGTTCAAAGGGTTGTGCATTTTTTTTAAAGCGATTTTTTTTTATTCACGTGTGAGCGGTGAATGCGGCCAACAGTCAGCAAAAATTGCCGGCCGCTAGATACGCCAGATATGCTTGACGAAAACACATTTAGGGTTCAGCCATTGCCCTTAAAATGCCGCATATTTTGTGATGACCTTAACTTTAACTGAGCGAGGGAAAGGCGCTCATCGGTGTACATTGGCCGTCGAAAGACCTCTTTGAACGCAGGTTGAACGTTCCCAGAAGTGTTCATGTGCTACTTGGGTACTGTTATAAGGATAAAGCCTGTATGTCTCATTTGACCCGTGATTATCTGCGACACCCGATCGTGTGAATTGTGCCAAGAAAGGCGAAGAAAAAGAAGTTAGTAAAATCCCAGAACGGAAACGGGAATCCAACGCTGAGCGCGCCGATGTCACCTGTCAAGGCTCTTTTTACCTATCATTCCATTTGGCCCCGCAGCACGTCGACGGAGCGTTATGCCCATATGGAAAAAAAAAACAATTCCCATGTTCTACATAGGATTGAGAGCATTATAAAACGTCCAGTCCCAGCGAGAGTGTCAATTCAATCGTCAGCACGCACTTCTCAGTGAACCCTCAGAACCATCAGCGGCCGACACTGTTGAATGGAGCTCATGGGAATGGAGGAAGATCGGGAAGATGCAGCAAACAGCACTGTCACAAAAATCGCCTTGTTTACTCCAAGCTCCCGTCTCCCATAGATCATGCTTTCAAATTTTTTTGCCATCCATCAACGCGACTGCGATACGGGAAAGGAATTCAACCTTTGAAGATATTTCGCGCTCGTGGACTTCCTTCCGTCGTTCTTGAGCGCCTTTAAAGGACAGAAGGAGATGAAGGGCAGCGACGAAAGAGTACGCCATTCTCTAAATTTGAAATTCTGCATTTTGAGAGAGAAAACTTCAAATATTGAGCCGGGTGAGAGCAAGTGGCGACGAACGAACGAATCATATTTCATTATGGACGCCTGAAAAAAAATCCGGAATCCTGGCAGCAGGCGGGAGGAACGGCAAGAAGCGATGCCACCGTTCCCTTTTGAGTATCACGGCAACTCTTGTCTCCTCGTCCATCCGAAAGATGGCGAGACGAGAGCGAATCTCGGATTTTCCCTGAAAGTTGCACCCTCCTTTCGTGTGACCGATTTGCAAATTTTATTCCGCGAGGGCACATCCTCAATTATCTCAATTAAAAATAAGGAAGATTTCTGTTGAAACTCCAAGTGTTTATATCAAGAAGCTATATCAGGGCGTCCCATAAATCATTATACCATTTCAAACTGCAATATTTTCCAAACTGCAACAATCTGGTAAATTGTCTTGGCAATGATGGAAAGAATGGTCTTTAGAACATTTTTTTCAGAATGAATTGGAAAAAGACTCAAACAGGAATAGCTTCAAAAGAGTGCCAGAAGGTCCTCTGGGAGATTTATTATACACCTTGCTGAATCTTCCTTTATAAATAATCCTAAACTTAATGTTTTTCTTTCCTAATTCCAGACAGACTGGAGAAAAAAAAAACATTCACAGTAATTTACTTTTGCTGTCATGAGAAAAGGCTTTACAATTGACGATTGAGTAGCGAAGGAATGTTGCGACCTGGAGTTTTTGAAAGTCCCAACAGAGTCCAGAGGGAGTTTCGGCAATAATTTTGGTGGCGGGACTCGTGCCAAATGTATTGATATTGGCGGAGGGAATTTTGAGGCACTTTTAAGCTTCAGAAGTGCCGCCATTTTTTACACAAATAATTCCAAATGACATTTTATCGTTCAGTTAACGTTATTTATTTTTTGTACCAGAAATTTAGAAGATGTGACATTTTGAAATGGCATAGTGACCTAAGGGACACCCTGTATTTTCAACCTCGGTTGCTTCGCGACCTAGATCCGGCGGTTCGAATCGGCTGGCCATGGGAAAGTTATGCTCAGCGGCGGCTCGTGATGATTAGCGCTAGTGGTTCATTATGGAGAGGGAGTGGGCAGTGCCCTCCCCTGCCTCCATAGAGGAAACACTGTTAAATATCTCGAGCCGCCGCTGGTTAGACCTGAGTTTCCTAGTTTAGTCCTGTAAAAAAGTGGACGTCACTGTAAGAAAATACGATCTGGAATTAACCAGCTCCAAACAGCGCAGGAAACTTAATTCTGCTGCATTTAGAAGTTTCCCTCTCCTTTAATAAAGTAAAATCAGTCATATCATCAATAAATCATAGTCTGTGATATCGCAGTGAAAATGAATTTCCAGGGAGGCCTTGAAAGTGAACTTTTTGTTTGAAGCTGGTGGATATCTGACTGCTATCGCTTACAGTGTTGTTACGTAAGATTGGGAAATTCGGTCATTCCCAGAAAAATATCCATGCCCTCCACGTAACTATAGCTTTGTGACACCTGGAGTTTCTTTTCCATGAACGTAAAGCTATAGAAAACAATGAATTTGGTTTCTCCTCAGACACGAATACATTGTTGCCTTTTTATATTCGATTTGGGGATGATCAGGGCGGAGTTAGCAAAGGGCAGCGGCCTGTCCTTCTCGCCTCATCCGGAACACAACACGGATCGGACCCTGCTGCGTTGGGTGACGTCCATGAGCATGAAGATCCCGCTCGTCCCATCCCCGATCCTGCTGAAGCTCTACGTGGAGGCATCCCAGCACTACGTCTTCAGCTTGCGGAAGTACCTGTCCTCCAGGTGGCAGCTCTCTCACTAGGGCTTGGACGGGGATCCAAAACCACGGCTCTGTCTCCTTAATCTGAGGTGTAACCGTCTTCGGTGGCGAATTATAGTCATGTACGTGAATTTAATTTAAAATCTCAAATACCTATGAATGGCAATCTCATTCATCGTTTGACGTGCAAAAAACCTCACAGATGTATCCTGCTGTTATTGTCTCGTATCCAAGTTTTCAGTGATGATGAATATAGTTTTTATTTGGATTTATTGCTTGGAAACTGTTTGATAATTGAGCCGTGAAAATATTCAATTCTATTTTTTGTGGTATCTTCGAAAGAAAAACAACATTTTCTAGTATTGTATTTATTGACCAGGGGAACATTCAGATAAGATTTGAGACACTGAATGGAGTATTTCATGACTAAATACATTTACTTTATGATCTGAGGTTGCTTAATACATTTCAAAATTTGCGGAATTCATGCCTCAATTCAACGGCGAGAAAACACGTACACGATTGCCAAAGTTGGCTTTATTAATGGAGTATTTTCCTTGTTCACATTCGCAGGTTCCGCTGAAAATGTCATACGTCGGGACATTCAGAACTATTTCTTTTGTGCCACGCTCTCTTTTTCCTTCCCGATTTCGCTATCAATTGGCCTTTTTCATTTAAAACGGCGGAATTGTGTTGGGATGCCTGCAAAATCAATGAGAACGTGCAGCTGCACCCTAGTTGACAATATTTGATTCTTGCTGTCAGATGTTTTGGGAGGGAATGGCTCGACTGGCGTAAAATGCATATCGAACCTGTCAAATGAACCAGATCGAAATTATTAGGAATTGATCAATAGCTGATAATTAAGAGCCCTTAAATTTGCAGAGAATTAACTTCCGTAATACTTCAAGAACATGTTGTGCTATACTTTATCTTATCTTGGATCCATGGCTTCAAAATTATTTTTATTTCTGAAAACAAAAGGACATTATCGGAAAGTGAGTCAATAGTGATTGCCGCCGAATTAAAACTTGTTAAACCAATTTCTATACAAATTTCTATACGAATGCACGTTTTTCTATATGATCAATCGTTCAAATTATTCTGCTACGAAGGAAGTTCAAGCTTTCAACGAAACGGATACTAAATTTAATTGAGACACGGGGAGATTATGCTATTAGCTCTTCCCATTTCACGATAATTTCACATTGATCGTCTGAAGGGAATGAGTTGAACATGAACAGGTTAATATTGCCAAAAGTAAACAGCAATTTGAGAAATGTTAAGAGCAGGAAGATGATCCTTAGTCCTTCGAAGTCCTTCAAGTGACGAGAATTTGGGGAAACTTTGCAGGCTCGCAATTTTTCTGCTTTTGAACTGAACTTGTTGAAATTGTAATGCATGTTTGTCGTCCAAATTGTTTTATTTGGAAGGAGAACTCAGGAATATCTACGACTGGCATGCGAAACCAGGGAAAATCCGAAAGGGGCCTGATGATCAGAAAAAAGCATACTCGAGGCGGATGGCCGCACTGGTCGACTTGGACCAAAATCGATCATTTTCGAAATTTCTCTTCTTTCCGAGGCAAACACGCACCTTTCGCTGATCATCCTTTCATATGGCTCAATTTTTGGCTCCATGTGAGACCTATATGCACTAAATGGTGCAGTCTCCAACATAAAATTGAATAAATAGGTCAGGTGGAAATAATTTGCCAAAGGGGATGGGACTAATGTGATACATACATTTTGCGCTTTCTCTTGTTTATTTTGTTATGTTAGTCCTTGTTACTTCGTTATTGGCATTTGCTATTGCCTGAGGGAATATTCCTTCATGTGCCACAATTACGAAATATATGATGAAAGTTGCCACTGTTTTGAGGGGGATCTTGCTTTTGCCTCATCCTGTAGTGCTGAAAATCTTCCGTCATCGAGTAGGGCTTGAAAGGTTAAGTGAATGTCAAGATAACCTTGTTCATGCCTTCATCGTCATGAAGATATGGATATGATGCAGTTTATGCATCGATATTGCCAAGTAATGCATTGGATTCACTTCGAAAGCACCTCGATATGCTGTTCTCATTGTTAGATCATCGTGGCTGTCGAAGTCAGCGATGTTTTCTTTTCATGGACACTGCCTTTTACGAATTCTTATTCACAACCCATAGAAGAGTAAATCAGACGTAGACAATTCGACTAAGACCGGCACCTCGGCACCATCGATTGTGAACTGTGTGAACGTGGCAGCAAGACCACTCACTGCCTGTGGCATGGGGCTGATGGCTCTGAGTTGCAGTTGAGCTGTGTCGAATCACAGTCGTAGGTTCCAATCCACATCTATACTTTTACAGGCCAAATGAAGTCTTTGCAACTCTTTTGCATGCCCCAAATTTTGACGATTTCGTGCGTTTCATCGAGACCTAAAGATTACCGGGCATAGGCTAAACTGGTTGCCCTCCATGCAAAGTTCATCAGAGTTGATATACCGTAGTGCTAATTTCTCATTCTCTGCCTTCATAAAACGAGAATCTCAAGGTCCTGACTGTTTCAGTTTGGTCTCTTTAAAGGAACGACCTGGATCTAGGGATATATTAATACATAGGGTGTGGAATTCTTGTACTTTAGTGGATCTCTCTTCTAAGACTGCCTATTTCCTCCATTCGGAATTTTAAACGGATAATTTTAAATCTGTAGAAATAAGCTTAGGCCTTGTTGATTCCATTTCATCAATATGCAGGTTGGGCTATTTTCATCGTGAGATTTGCATCATAGCCTCATTAACATGCCTGGCATCTTCCTTGGCGCCTTCCTGGTATCATTAGCACTGCAGGTTTAATATTGCCTTTCTGGCAGTGGAGTTCTTTTTTGCCGCATGCTTCGGCAAGTTTTCAATCACGAAGTACGCAGATTCACTGTAATGAGATGGGTGGAACATATAACCTTGGCTTTATTTTATTTCTGAGGGGTTTCCCATCTTTCATGAACTTCCATGGAGACTCTGGAGAATGACATGTCATGAAATTTAAGGGTGTTGTATTTCCATGGTGAAAGTGGGCCTTTGAAATGCGAATCCAGTCGGCCTCACTGCAATTTCCTTAGTTTTTTCATGAAACAAGGGAGAAGGGAATTCGGACCCGGTTCTCCTTTCAGGTAAGTTTTGTCAATGAGGATTTGTGTGTTTTTTTTTAGTCCTTTTCTTTGAAAATTGAATAGACTCATGCCAACACGAGTTTTGTTCATTTGAATATTTTTGCTATTTCCCACTTATTTCTTAAAAGCATGAGATGGCACAACATTGGAAATTTCAACGGAATGTTAACAGATATTTAAATATATTTTAATATCATTCAATTCTATTGTATTGTCTGTCAAGAAATATTGGAAATGAATGTACGAAGAGAAGTCATTTGATATTTTATCATCTTCAGATAAGCATATCAACTGAAAGAGCGAGGCACTCGATGGAATAGAGATCAAAGGGGGAGTGCTCATTGAGAAAGTCAAGTGTGGATGGAGAGGCACATGCCTGGGTAACTCCATGTGGATTTGTGTCTGTCCCCAGTGGATGCTTGGCTAGGAATATTAACCCTTTCCATTCGTATGTCCCGTTGGACTCGACATTACGTGTGCTTCCTGCAGCTCGTATGTCGTGGCTGACAGACCATTCAACATAAGAGGATTATTGAGTTCCTAATGCAAAAGTAAGTGATTTACTATGAATTCACGTGGTCACTTTTACCTTCAGCAACCATGTCTGCATTATTGGAAAGTAAAATCGAATAGACTAATGGAATAGTGGAAAAATAATTCGTGTGGAATGGGTTAAATAGGTGATGTTTACTTGATATATTAAGTTTTTACTTGTTGCTCTCAACGTCTTAACAACAAATAGACACAATTTCTATCAATTTGATAAGGTATGGGCAGAAAATCCAGTAGTGACATGAACAGCATTCGAACTGCATCTGAATATGCATGTCCATTTTATGCGAAATACATTTCACAATTGCTTCACTGTTAGCGTAGAACACGAGTGACATGCATGGAAATACTGTAATTGCCTGAATGATGTTAGTTAATGCAAAATGAATGTACCGTAGGTAAATATTGGGTTGGAAAGAAAGTCTTGCAACACTTTCTGACGAAGCCCTGCGGAACGCCCTCAATGCGAAACCGAACCCCACCACTCGCGAATTGGCGACTACACTTGGAGTCACCCATATGGCCATCGGCAACCATCTGAACGACCTCAGCTATCGGAAGGTTTACTCGACATGGGTCCCTCATCGGCTCGGCGACTCTGACAAAGCAAGCCGTGTCGGTGTCTACGAAGCGAGAGCTGGGTCCTCGACGTCGACCATACTCGCAAGAGTCAGTGGCTTCCACGAGGAGAATTGCCGCCACACGAACCGAAACCAGGGTTCCACGAGAAGAAGGTTCTTCTCTGCTGTTGGTGGGATTCAGATGGAATGTTGTACTATGAGCTCCTGCCAACCGGTACCACCGTGACTGCTGTCGTCTACGCTGCTCAACATCAGAAGTTGGCTGGCGTCATTCAAAAAGATCGTCCCAAACGCGACAAAGTTCTCCTTCTGCATGACAACGCTCGTCCACATGTTGCAAAGATGACTCGCCAGACAATTTTGGAACTGGGCTCGGAAGTTTTACCCCATCCAGCGTATTCTCCGGACATGGCCCCTTCCGACTATCACTTGTTCCGGGCCCTCAAGAATCACCTACGGGACAAGGCCTTCGACGATCGAGCACAGCTCGAAAATGATGTCGGCCGTTTCTTCGTTTCGCAATCGCCAGAGTTCTGGGCAAAGGGCATCGAGCAGTTACCCGTGCGTTGGGAACATGTCATAGACAACAATGGTCATTACAATGTAGACTGAAATTGCATTTCAATAAAGTTATTACTTTTTGAAAAATTTGCGCAGTGTTGCAAGACTTTCTTTCCAACCCAATATTACGAAACATCTTCTCACGTTGAAATAACCATCCTGCGAAAGAAACTGTATATCGTCGTTAAATGCACTAATGTGCACGGCAAATAAGGTGAGATCCAGCGCTCTTAAGCCCGAGGGATTAGCCCGAGGTTATCATCCCTCCGGCAAGGGTGAGCATGACTTCAGATTTTCAGTTGAAAGGACTAATGCATACCCCGACGGTGCTCACATGCACCCATCTGATATCAAGCCCATCTGATATCAAGGAGAGTCCGCACAACCTTGGGAGTGAATGAACGCGCAGAGGTGAGAATGCGCCTCCCAATGCATGTACACCCGTTCTTCGACCATCGCACACCCTATTATACACACCTTTATTATTTGCTGTGTAGTCTCATCGTACGATGACGAAAGAAACCGTAGCATAACCGTTCGTATGAGTTACGCCTTATGTTCACGAAAACGAGACTTCCAGGCCTGTGTTCACAATTGGAGTTCTTTTAAGCATGCTCGCAGGTTTGGAAGTATCAAATGATACATGAATCGGGATACTGCAGTAGTTAATTGACTTTAGCTCTTCCTAGTATTGTTAGGAAGTACTATTCGAAGTGTTATTTATTAATGTTTAATTATTAATTGTTTGACATGACCCGCAGTAAATGCCAACTTCTTCATAAACTTCTCTGATGGTGATTCGTCTATTTGCATAAAAACAGTGTCACGACCGCGAGGAACACAATTTTCACTGCGTGATGTCGTCAGCCGCTCTCTGATCATCTTCGGTGGATTCACTACCGTTTATGAAAAGCGCATGCCACTCAAAGGCTCTTGAACGACTAAGAGCTGGATCACGAAACGCCGTTGTCAGCATATCGTTGGTCTCTATAGCTTTTTTCCCAAATGGCCTGCAAAATCTGATGAGCACTCTCTGCTCGTGCAAGTCAGACATCGTGAATTGCGCCCCTCGCCACTTCAGTGCTTTTGGCCTGCTGTTTGCTACGCAGCACTGAAAAGAGATGACGCAATGCCAGACGAGGGGCTGAGTCACCTGATACCAGGCGTGCTTTCAGATCGTGCGCTAGGTTGCGTTTCGACTCTTCAGCCTTTCGTGTTTCCACACTAATTTCAGTCTCGGAACATTTCATCCAACCTTGCATGTTCTTGAGATTCCATCAATAGATGCTACAGTGTTAGAGTTTCTAGTATCCTATCTAAATGTAGCTGCAGAATTCCTTTTCTGAGTTTCGCGATAACCCTCCTCTCCCGATACCCGAACCCTCTCCTTTCCCATGAGACTTAGGAAAGTTTCATTGATGGATTAACAATAGCCCTGTTCCTCCTCCATAAAGGGCGGACGTGGATCCCTGCTTTGAAAGGGGTAGGGTAGAGGCACCAGCTTGTGGACGGGAGTCTATTTGTGGACAGTTGTTGGACATTTTCGCATATTTTTATACTAAGCATTCCTGAATTCCTTGATTGTTTCAATGATATCTCTTAACAGGACATCAATGAATATGAATTAAACTTCTGTACATATCTTATGCCCATATTTTTCTATTCGGCATATGCACGGTCATAATTGTTGAAAAAAATTAATGCCCACAAACTAGGTCCTTGGATGTCAACAAATTGGAACCAGACCGTCCACAAAGAGGAACCGCGTGAAAATAAACACATATTCATTTAAACAGCTATTGTTGGAAAGCATATCTTAAATATTTTACTTTAGTGTATGGGCATCAAACTATGATGAGTGGGCTCCCATTGAAACCAATCAAGCAGTTTCTTGATTACCCCTGCGACCGTAATGTAGTTTTCAAGAGGAAAATTTCCTTAACATGGCCACAAACTGGTGCCTTTGCCCTGCATGTAGTCCTTATGTAAGTTGTTCCTGAAGTTCAAGAATTGAAGATTAGAGTCTTTCGAGAACAGATGTGCACTTTTTACGACGCATTTGCATTCATTCCTGGAGTTAGGTATATCGGTTGTATGACAGGGAGGATCATGATGCCACAACCATGGTTCAGAACAATGCTGAGTATACATCGGCACAGCAAGTGGAACACCCTCACCATTGGAATCTAAATGGAGGATAATTTTGGGAACACATTACATAGATTATACACAGGCGAGCCGTAAGAGAATATACAATCATTTAAGATGTCCTATTTTAATAAAAACTTTAATGGAAACAAAAAATTCCTTTAGAGAGCGCATGAACGACGAAAGTTTGTTTCTATAAAATTCATAGTTAAGCAGAACTTAAGGTGCTTCCACATGGGTACAGCAAGTTGAGTGCATCTATCCCATCTCTCTACGGCAGCACCGACCAGATTGATAACATTTTGCATTAAATTACGCAAATGATTTTGCATTCTAGGGTGGACCAGAAAACGAATATGAGAGTGAATCCTGGGGTGGAATTTTTGAACAGAGGACTATCCGATAATGCTGCTTCATTTCAAGGAAATATCCGGCATTTTCCTCGAAATAAAGCTGCATCATCGGAAAGGTCTCAGTTCAAAAATCCACCTTTGGTTTCTTACATGACTCCCCGAAAAAAGAGAGTTAATAACCGATGATCCGACTGCCCACTCCATCTGAGAACCTCGCCTTCCAATCCATCGGAAGTTCTTGGATTTTGAGAGAGACGAGACTTCATTTGTTCAAGAAACTTCTGATTTCCAGGTATTTGCAGTGAGGGCTATTACTTTTGCTTGGATGAAGCACAGAATAGCCTGGAAACATTTTTCGGAAATCCTGCTGCAAAATCACTAGACTCTGAACAGAATTCTGTTCAAGCTACAGTGTTGAGACGGGATAAGTGCATTCAAATTGGTGACACCAATGTGGAAGCACCTGAAGTTCTGGTAACTTTTCAGAATGAGTGAAAAAAACTTTAATCATTCTTCACTCCAGCAAGACTATACTATTTCCATAAAAGTTTTCATTCTAAGGAGGATTTTTCATAATCGTGCGGTTACTTATGGTTCACCCTGTATCCAGCATAATCGCTTCCATCCCCTGCAGGCAGTATGATTCATTCACCAGCCAACTTTTCCACAGTGTGATGACGGATCCACTTTCAAAGTTACATCGACCTTCACGTAACCATTTCTTCATTCCTACGGGTATTCTGTGTGCCATATTGTCCCGCTTCCCCCGGAGTTGCCCAGCTTATCCATTCTCCATCGAGGGAAATGTCGGACATTCAACTGGAAGAAACTGTATGCTTCCTGACTAATCTTTGTGTATGGGTAGCGTATACTTTCCCAAATAGGCTAGACATGGTATAGATGTATTGGGTTGGATTAGGCTATTTTTTCAATGTGCACCTTTGTGCATCCTAGATGACCGAGATTCCCTCAGAATGCTTGTTTTTCTTCAACATTGTATGACTACACATTCAATCACTCGCAAGACTCGAAGGGCTACCTCCATTCGTTCGAGAAGTCTCCGTTTTTTATTACCCCATTTCTTCCCGTATTACCTGAGTGAATAAGTATTTTGGGAAACATTTTCCTTCTGCACTAGGCACACACGTTTCTGAATAGCATAGGCAAAACGGTTATGCTAACTCAAAGAGTTGATCTCGTCCATTTAATTGAAAGCAAGAATTTCAGCAGCTGCAGTCGCCGTGCTCTCCTCTCGTGTCTAGGAATGGCCAAATGTATTTCAATCTTTCAATTTTTTCAACTTAGTCTGATTCTCACATATTCGAAGTGGTTAACACAATCAAATTATATGGAATGCCGAGCCCTCATGACAACTTAAAATAAAGGAGATGTTGAGTGGTAGGAATTGAGAAGGCTTAAAGGCTTAAATATTATGTATACTGATATAATGGAAATGAACCAAACTGGCAAATGAATAAGAGAAACCCCATTTACACAAGTTTTTAGGTTGAATCGTGTTCTGTGAACATCTGAGTGACATACAACATCCTTCATGCATGGAATGTGAAGGAGTTATCAAGACTAGCTTGTCTGACGTTGAAACATAGCAGTCTGGGGTATGTGTGGTATGTATGTATTCAGGTATGAGAGCTTAACATTCCTCGCAAAGGTTGTTACCGTATCTGTTGAGATGGAACTGGATTCCATGAATTATGTTATGTGGATTAATCTAAATCTAACAAGTCTTCTTGGGTTCAATACTGTTGCATCGGTGCTGCATTCGTGCATGAAAGTGCTGTTTACTTGCTTCCAATAATTAATTTCGTAGGATATATTGCCAAACTTCACAGATTTAGCAAAAAAGAATGTTATTTAAACCAATATTTTTTAAGTACTAACCCGCATGAATGACCAAAATGCACTCTTCACATTCCCTTCATTATAATATTCAGCGCTGTTTATAACCTATGTAATCCATTGAAGTTTTATTTATGCCCCTTTGCATACAGAATTAAACCATTGTCATTTCTAATGACCAGAATTTACTTTTCAAGGTTGGTATTCGTAATTTGTTGCTTGATCATGCCATCTCATAAAATGGGAATTCACCAAAGATTTGCAATTACTTTGACTTACACGAATTGAATTTTTTTTACCATATACCTACCTTTGTTATCCGAGGCTCGCAAAGTTACCAATATTACCCCCCGCGACCGTAAATTTCGCAAGAAAATCAGTCTATTTTAGAGTTTCAGTTACTAATAAGCCAGCCTAATGTAGCTTAACCCATCCCAGGCCTAAGCAGGGAGCCGATAAGATCCCAACATAATCCTGCATCTTTCTGGATGTGCCGCGAGGAGATTTTATTTTCACAGCAAATAATCCCGAAGGACTTTATTTAATCTTAACGAATCACGCCTCGGCACACGCACAGGGTAAGTCGGTGGAGTAAGAAAGCGGAGGTGACTGCACACTCTGGCGGACATCTCAGCTCATGTCGCTAGCGAACACGTGCCCGTTATGGAAAGCCTTTGTTGGATAGTTACAAAATTTTCATATACAGACCGGCAATTTCCCAGCGCTTCTAGATTCTGGGTAAGCATGTGAAAGTCTTTCATGAAAGGAAGTTGCAACTTCATTTGATGCATTTATTTTCGACAATTTCAATGCAGTAATCAACGATACTGAATGAATTGCCTGGGGGTAATGATGAAATAAGGAAGATTGAATTGCAAGAAAAAATCCTTACAGGTGCCTGCCAAGCGAAGGGGAGGGAGGGGTTGAAATTTTCATTTCAGGACTTGCAAGTTGTCATGAATGGCAATGCCATATGAGCGAGGAGAAAAGAGACATACTTATGTATGTATCCGAGGGAAACTCTTGCAAGATACAGCTAGGAAATTAAGTTGCTTCGTCATTACTTCCAGTTTCAAGTCATTCGTTTCTTCGCTGAAGCACAGTATGAGAAGCTGTTGGCCCCCAAGTTCCCGGACACGGTGTCTCAATTATATCGAACATTTCCTTGCCCCCCAAAAGCATAATTATGAAATTCCATGTCAAGTATCAACTGATGTCACGGAAGACCCAAAAAAAAGACCAATGCAGGGGGAATGACAGATCTTGGGGGCGGGGAGGGGGATAGCCACCCCCAATGATTGCTTCAGGCACTTATTAGCAGGCAATCCCCTCCAATTTCTTTCATCATGCGCTCCTTCCTGCTCTCCTGTCTCTCCTGGGATTCCGTCCCCCCTACCCACTCCACTAAAAATGTCTAGATTCGCTGTGGAACATCAATGAGCCACGTGACAAGATGTCTCCAGCTTCATTACCGCCCAAAGAAGCTCTCTCTTGTGGGGATGTTCACATATCAGGTTCTTGGAAATGAAGAAACCACAGTGCGGAGGGCCCAGTATTTAGGGATAACTGACTTCTCCCTCACTAGCAGGTTGGGGGGTGGGGGGTCAAGGAAGGTGTGGGGTATCGCAGTACTTCGGTATTATCGAATATCCTCAGCCGAAGTTGCTACTCTTGTCGACGCAATGAATGTGACAGTACTTAGTCGAATATGATCCTTGACTGCTGGCTTTCATAGCATTTCTTTTACTCTCACTAAATGCACTGTGGCAACCGTTCGCTTCAAAGGAAGAGAACCTAGTGGCATGTATGCATGTCATGCGATTCCTCTTTTCCAAAGAAGATTAAAAAAAAACTATAGGCTCCCTTGCTTTCTCCCACGGAGGTCCAGCTTAGACAATCAACTTTGGGATTTCAAATTTGACTTGTAACTTACCGTTGGGTCTGAAGAGGCAAGAGGCACCGCTGTCCCGATACTTTTTGTTGAGCTATTGTGTCAATCTATCAAATTTCGTGAAAGTAGTTCCAGTGGGAACTCATATATGCTGTGTTTAAGATTGTTCACGTTTGCTTTCATACCCCTTTTATGGGTGAGCCACAAACAAAGAAGAGTAAGTCATTTGAGGTGAAGGCCTAGGCCTTGCCTATGTGCCACAAATAGGTGTATTAGTATGATACATTGTAATTTTGATTTGCAGAGCTAAAGGTCGATCCCAAGACAAATAGTCTAGTTAAAGGTGTTTCTACAGTTCCACGTATTTGTGCAAGCCACTCACATCCTGAAAGGATTGGTGCGCAAAAAACCTATTCCCTCTTAGCTCCTTTTTAATTTCCTGAAGCGGTTTCTCGTGAAAGTGAAAAGCCAGGCCAGCCCAAATTTGACAGGTTAATAATCCATATTTAATTATTGCATTAAAGCAAGACGAAATAGCACGAATCCTGAAATAGATGCATTAGTTTGAGTACTTCCTGCAACAGAGATTCCATATATTGAAGAATAAGACACATAAACTGTACTGTATAATACTTGGAAAGTCCCAGTGCCAGGTCTTATTTAGCCCCTTACATGATAGCCACGAGTTATAGAGATTGGGGTAGAAATATCAACTTTTTAGATTTCGTAACAAACTCTAGTTTTAACGAAAATGTTTCTAGCGTAACATGTTCATTTCCATTGCGCGGATCAACTCTGCAATACAACTGGGACTTTTATTAAAAAACGTGTAAAAAATTATTGCCATATATTGCATCTTACAGGAGGCATGAGCTATAAAAGGTTCTACAGCCTCAATAAACATCCTGAACATTACATGCAGCTGTGTGAAGCAGCAAATTACATGACTGTTTTTTTTTCCTTCTTCCGAATGGAATGGCGTTCATGCTTCGGTCATCCCATGACCCTCAATTAGTTTCTATATTGCCTCATCTACTAGTTTCGCTCTTTTTCTGTCTCAGCCTGTCCCGCTCTCATTAGGTGACGCTGCCGTTCCTAACTCGACAAAGTTCGATGGCCACTGGAAGTGCGTGGAGTAGGCAGTCCCATCCATGCCTTGTCCATCTCTTTCATTCACGCAGGCATCCACTGACACAACTCGATTGGTCATGCCAGAGGTCGATAGCTGTTTGATTCCATATAATTGGAATCGCATAGGGAAGAATCCCATGGTCAATAGCCAAATCCTTTCGGTTCTGCTGAATCGTCTGTACAGCCTCAAGAAGTAGTCATTTTCCAATTTGTTCATGCATTTGCAACTCAGCCACAAGTAGTCGGTCACGTTCTGGGGAGTGTCAGCTTTCAATCGTCAATCGTCTTTGGATGTATAGCTCCCTGAATCAGCCAAAACATGCCCTCATGATTGCCTGAAGTCCTCTCCTCGGGATAGCGAATTCGCTCATGTAGTCATTATAATGAAACACAGCCCTAAAATTTTTCGCACACGCATTATCCCTCAAATCATCCTGTTCTTTGTTGTCTTAGTTTGTACCTTGCAGACCTGCAATGGACATGAATAGGTTATGGTTATGGAAGGCTCATCTGAATTCATTTATTGATACAAAAAAGAATTTATACACCTACGTTCGAATGCCTTCCTTCTCCCGCATCATATTGCCTCCGGGCACATTCTAAGTATCAATTTTCAGGGAGCACAAAAACTTAACGTTTTTATGAAAATATAAACGTGCACACAGCTCCGAGGCACCTGCCATGATTGTCTTGGTATGAAGAAACTCCTTAAACTAATGCTAATCTTAATAGTGAAGAATTCTGAATTGCAGGCAAATCAAAGCTAAGGGGATTATAATAGATATTTAAAGGTTCATGATCTTAATGACAATTTGATGACAATGCCCTTTCTCCTAAGACTGTCTACATGAAGCCGAACAAGATGGGCCATAAACCCTATTCTAAGAAACCAATAAATGTGAAATGGATGTGGAGCCAAAGAAAAGAAGCAGAACTGACAAGAAGAATCAAAAACATTTTCAAACCTGCCGAAAGAAATTCCAGGTTCAATATAGTAGAACGAAACCGATTGTGACCCCATTTTCTTCATCTTCCCCCACAATAAGCATTATAATACTTGCAACTCATTTCCAGCAAGATGTATTGATTTCTTTATGGCCAGTCAAACCTCTATGCTGATACCTCACCACCATCGACCTGCTTTCCATGAAGTATAGTCTTTGTGAATGTGACAGTAACTATCCTTTCCTGTCAGAGACGTTTGCTGAACTCTTTTTGCTGAATTGCTGAACAATTGATTCCTTCCCATAATAGAACATGGGTTGAAAAACTACTCTCCCACCTCTAATAGATTAGCAATCTTAAATTTCTCTTTATTGGCCTCATTAGTTCATTATCATCTCCATGCTCTCGCTTCTGTTTTCACTCACCTTCTTCGAATGATGCAAAGACTCGCCCGAGCATTCACAAGCATGCAACACACGTGATGACAACAGACAATGCAATATGGGCACGCGAACAGGATTCAACACTGCTTTGATCAATGCCATCTGGCTAAAGTTCACCTCGTGACTTTAATCTTGATAATGCTCTCCGCTTTGTTACTGTCATGATATGTGACATTAACGATACACACGCATAGGACGAAATTTTAATGTGATTTTAAGCAAATCCAATACATGCTCCTATTGTATTCGATTGGTAAAATAAGGTTAGATGAGAGTGTTGCAACCGAGGGGAGAGATATTTCAAAGGCGCACGGTCGATCAAGATGGGACTTGTTATCATCAGCCCTGTACTTGCCAGACAAGCGGATAGATAAGACCTTTCGGTCCTCATATGACCTTACCATTCGTGGCGACTTCCAAATCTTTTAATGCGTTAACGTAATTGTGGCCTCTTATCGAGGGAGGTTTTTCGCCAATGTAACGCCCCACGGCCCACCCCATTTTCTTTCCATTCCTTGTACTCTACCAGCAGTACAGGCCCCAATCATGCAACTTGTGATGCCTTCGATGGTCTCCACTTGCAGACCCAGGAAGACGAATGCGGGGACCTGAAGCTTTTTTCTGCAAAATTAGTCCGTTTCATCAAGCAATGTTTTTTCGGAATCAATGCTTTCCACCTTACTTAAGAATCAGATATTTAATTTTCAAGGGCTGTTAGATGCCATAGTATAACAAAATCATTGAGACTTTAGGCTATGAGACTGAGAGGATGATTGGTTTCACATGATTTGGTTGCGAATGTGAAATATTACCACACGGCGCTTCCTGTGCTGTGCAAGATACCGATGGTTCCCTGTAGAGGTCTGGGTTGAGCTAGACTTGGTTAGTATATTTTATCGTGAGTTATGGCTGTGTAATAGACATGTACCACTTTTGGCAGCCCAAAGAGAGGAACTATTTCGAGGAAGGAGAAAAGGCGCTGCAGAGTTTCTGCTCTATCTTGGAAAGGAAGGAATGGACCATCGAGAAGAATTTCAACGAAGAAGGAATCATCGTGAAATCCTTCTACGACGAAGAGAAGAAGAAGACTTTCCTATTGACTGAGGTTATCTCTACCTTTTTTCCCTTCTCGCTCCATCATTCCCCTAAAAGAAAAAATTCCACTCTTCAGCTGGTACTTCTTAAAATCGACTACGCATGTTGCAAAGGACATTTCTGTGACATGGAGCAATACAGTACATTAAAGGAATTGTACCAAGTGCGGCAGTCACTTTACTGAGAATAATTTTTCCTATATTTGACTGCACTGATTTGGCAACACTGATTTTAATACGTTTTAGAAATAGAATTTCTACTAAACCGCCAGCTAGTCAACCCACTACTGTACCCAGCGTATTAAAGTCAGTATTGCCCAATTAGTGCAGCCAAATAAAAAGTAATTATTATCGGCTATTATAAAAGTAATTATTATAAGCGACTTATGTCGCACTCTGTATTAGGACGTATTATAGGAAAAAGGCACCATTCGTGACATCTGATGTCACCAAGAATCATCCCCAGATTTTCTTTCCGTGTCGTCGGGTGAGGATTATCTTGCTCTTTGTCCGAAAATTGAAAGTTGGAAAGGCCTGAAATTCATCGGAGTTTGACGCAGTAAGACAAAAGATTTAATGAGTTTGCAGAGCTGCATATTCCATCCACAAACTCCTAAATTGACGTACGACCAGCAATGACAAAACAGGAAAATGTTAATGTGAAATAACATGAGTTTACCATGGCTTAAAAAATCGGAAATCTGAAAAAAAATCCCCACCCGACGATATGTTCTATCCCGGTGAGGATCCTGCTCTGTCTCCCTTCACTCCTGTGGTCGGTTCGACCCTTTCCCAAAATTTTTAGGAATGGAGGGCTTCATCCGATAAAGGAGAAGAAGACGGAGATGAACATTACGAATTATGTTTCTCAAATTGGCTTTGAGGCATTCAGCTGTAGGGATGAATGGTAAAGAAAAAAGAAAATTTGAGTCTATGGAATGAAATAGGGAGTAACTTTGAAACGGATTTAGTGACCAATGAGAAATGCTCCCATTCCCACAGTTGCCAGTTCCGTTCTATTCCCAGGCCCAGTTGGACTTTGAATGCGAATGGGTGTTCGGAGATCTACGAGACCACACATTCGCAGCCACTGCTGACTGGTATCCCGAAGTCAAGGAGTACACAATCCTAAAGGTTAGTCCAATCGAGACTCATAGGAGGCATGTACACTCTTAGAAAAAGGGGAGCGATTTTTCTCAAAAAAAAGAGTAAAATAGCTAACTCCAGTTTCACCCCCTTTCACTCTGGGAAAGGAGCGAATTTACTCCATCACCAAGGAGTAAAATTGCTCTCCTTCTCCGTGAGTAAAAACGCTCCCATCAGAAAGTGATAGGGATGTAATGCAAACACGAAAATTCTCTTTTATACTGGGTGTCGCTTTCACTATCGTGCAGGCGTTGATCTACCTCTGACTGTACTGATTACAGCACACGTCAGAGGGTGGACCACCTCCTACAGGTTTCGTGGAGTATCCGTGATATCAGTCCCTTATTACTTCCTTTAATCGAGGTGTGATGAAATGAAGATCACGAACACTATACAGGGTGGCCCAAAAGTTTTTGGACCGATTTTTAAATGCCAATATCTCGGAAAGTATTGAAGCTAGAGACTTGAAAAAATCACCAAATAAAAGTTTAATTCATCCTCTTTCCAATGATGTATAGTTTTCCAGTCGTAGGTGTCATGCCATGGCCGCAATGGCCATTTGAAAAAACCAAACCTGAAAAAAGAGCTGCAAGGATATTTTGATGCTACTATCCTGCATCCGTGTCACACCCGGGAAGACCAGACAGGCAAGTGCACCTCGACTGGGACCATTAGGTGCGTAGAAATTGTAAGATGCTGACCAGCAGACAGCTAGGGAAGAGGAAGTGAGGGATTATGCGGGACAAGTGAGACGCCCACGCTTCGATGCTCAGACGAGTTCAGTTGTTAACTGTTGGCTCTTCTGGTTTTCGGCAGACCTCGTATGCACTTCCTTGCTACATCTTTTGTTCCTCTTTTTGAAAAAAATGTTTGTATTACCCGTTTTTATTTCCACGGGGTCTTAAAATGAGTGTCAATCGCGGTTTATCTTTAAGTGATCAAAAAATCATTCGTGCACTTCGCGAGGTTTTTCCTAAAAGTAACTTAGTTTAAGATTTTCTTAAAGGCTTGGCTTTCACCTTCTTCAGGTGGCAACGAATGAAAAACTTTTTTGAACTTCTTTGACCTTCACTGCTCGCAGCAGGCCATTGTCCGCGACCAAAAACTGCGCGAACTACAGAAAACATCGAAAGTGTTCGTGAATTGATATTGAGCCAAGAAGGGAATCCCGGCACAAGCAAAAGTGAGCGAGAAGCGTCCAAGGAAACTGGAATTTCACGTTCGTCTGTTCAACGGATAATCAAAAAGGACCTGCAATTGAAAGTTTTCAAGCGAGTTCCTGTCCATGAGCTGTCAGCAGCAATCAAGAAGAAACGTCTAGTTCGGTGCAAAAAACTATTGAACAGGTTTCGGAGCAACAAAGCTGTAAAAAAAATCTGGTTCTCCGACGAGAAGCGGTTCAGTGTCGAAACACCACGAAACACTCAAAACGACCGCGTCCATGCTGCTGTTGAAAGAAAAAGAAACGTACCGCCAGACCGACTTCTGCGTGAACGGAAACATTTCTCCGAGTCTGTAATGGTTTCACTTGCGGCCACGTCATCAGCGAAAACGTCAATTTTCTTTATCCCACGTGGAGTTAAAATTAATGCGGACAGCTATTGTGAAGATGTTTTGACCCCCATGCTGGCTGAAATCGAGGAAAAGAGCCCAGATTATGTCTTCCAGCAAGATGGCGCCCCAGCCCATACAGCAACGAAAACTGTGCACTTTCTTAACAGTAACTGTCCTGACTTCATCGAGCCTGAAAACTGGCCACCCTGCAGCCCAGATTTGAACCCAGTGGACTACTTCATCTGGTCGGCTTACCTCGTCTTCCACATGGCTCCAAGTTTTTAGGCGCTGCAGGTCGTGGATTTCCTCGCTTAAAGACGTCGTACCCTACTCGAAAGGGTCTGAACCTAAAGCTTCCGGTAAAACTTCACCTCCTTCTCTAACTTACGACATCACTTAGTTTTACCACCAGTGTAACTTGTAAAGTAGCTTTTTATTTTTCAATCGAGGCAAAGACAGAGAATTTTTACTTGAACACTGAAAAATCCTCAGTTTACAACTTTTTTTTTCAAGCATGGTTTTTTCAAATGACCATTGCGGCCATGGCATGACACCTACGACTGGAAAACCATACATAATTGGAAAGAGGATTAATTTAACTTTCATTTGGTGATTTTTTCAAGTCTCTAGCTTCAATACTTTCCGAGATATTGGCATTTAAAAATCGGTCCAAAAACTTTTGGGCCACCCTCTATATCTCTTCCTCTAGAAGTCACTTTGAACCATCCTCCCTCGATCTTTCGAGCCAGAGTTCTCTGTAGTCTCCTTGGACTGGGTTGCCCCTAAAAACCAATTTGTTCATGTATTCGAGTATCTCTCGCTCTGGTTTATGTGGAGAGAGAGATCGGCTACCTTGTGGAAGGTATAAGGGGAATGAATCCAGATATGTCAGAAAAAGACACGTTTTAGGGACTATTTGGCGCCATCTACCGTCGATGGTGCGAACCTTTGCTGCAAGCCATTGTCTAATGCCATTGTCGTTGTCTCATTGATGTACGTTAGAAAAGCATCTTATACGCTCGACAAACGTCCTTCAAATGCAGCATGTTTCGTGATCAAAAGGCACCTCATCTGAGCGCACAAAAGGTGCTCATTCTTGTACATTGGACGTCCAAAGACCACTTTTGAAATACGTCGAGCGTTCTCGAGAGCGTTTATGTTCTACTAGGGCGATGTCATATGTATAAACTATATAGGTTTCATGGGACCCGGGATTTTCCTTGGGTCTTGATCATATGAATGGAGCGAAGGAAGT
>CAJPEV010001616.1:51938-62023 GCA_905338385.1 Darwinula stevensoni
TCCTGACTTCATCGAGCCTGAAAACTGGCCACCCTGCAGCCCAGATTTGAACCCAGTGGACTACTTCATCTGGTCGGCTATGGAGCAGAAGGTGTACCGAGGTTCAAAAATCCGCGACGTCCAGCACCTAAAGGAGCGAATTTCTGCAGCATGGGATGAGCTTTCCCAGACTTGGATTTCGAAGGCCATTTTGAAGTGGAGGAAGAGATTGAATGCTGTAGTGAATCAAAATGGTGGTCACATTGAACATTTCATCGAAAAATAAAAAGTTAGCTCCGTTTCTGTCTCTTAAAAATGAACTTGTGACTTTTTTCCTCAGTTTACAACTTTTTTTTTCAAGCATGGTTTTTTCAAATGACCATTGCGGCCATGGCATGACACCTACGACTGGAAAACCATACATCATTGGAAAGAGGATGAATTGAACTTTTATTTGGTGATTTTTTCAAGTCTCTAGCTTCAATACTTTCCGAGATATTGGCATTTAAAAATCGGTCCAAAAACTTTCGGGCCACCCTGTATAGTTCCAGACAGGCGGTGATCCAACTCCATTCGCTCACTGCGAGCCCACGCGTGCATCCTCCGCAGGGTCTGGCGATCGCGTCGCCGAACGGCAGACTCCCCCCGAGCAGCTGCCTCCAGCCCTGAAAGGAGGCAGGAGACAGCGCGTGCACACGAAGCGCTTTCGGCTCTAGCCTTGCCACCGCTGTCCAGAACAATTCAGGAAAATTTTGGCTGCAACCGTTCACGTAGAAAATTTCAAACCTCTTCTGTCGAAATTCCCAACTAATGTGCTTCACGTTTATCCCCTCTCTTGTGTTCTCTGTATTAAATTCTCCGTATTTGAACATTTTCTAATAAATACTATTTCCGAAATCGGCGGGATGAAACGGAACATAAATTGCAATCCTGGTTTGTACATCGGCACCGTTGCAAATAACCTCGAAATAGCCTCTTTTTTCTCTACATTTAATTCAATTTGAATTTAACTCGAGAGGCATAAAAAGACAAACATAGGAAGATTCTTGTTACTGGATGGCAACAGGCAATGGCAACGTAAATAATGAGATTATGATGTTTAAAGCTCTGAGCAAGAAATTACATTTTTTATGTAATGGAAAACCAAAACGGCTATAAAATGTATTTGATATTTACAATTTTCGGCTTAAGCGATTTACTTCTTTCATATCAATTAATTGTATTTCCTCGCATCTCTCTCTTCGAGTCTGCCATATGATTGGTCGCATTCGCGGCCAGAGTCGCGCAGTACAACTTGTAACACTTCTATCGTGCTAATCTTTCCCTAGTAACGCTTTCCAAGCTTTATGGCACAGATGCCCGATATTTTCTGCGTCCCAAAACACTTGTGCCAACGACACATCTTTCCAAATTTTCAGCTCAATATACGAGGGTTGATCGGAAGGAAAAGATTACAACGCCAATAACCACGGGGTAGTTAGGGTAGGTGTGCGATTAGAGATATCAGGGGTGTCGCACCTGACAAAAATGCGCGTGACGTCATTTGTACCGCTCATGTCACGTGATCAGTGGAGTCGTGAAATGACGACGCGCTTGTAGAAATGGTCCCATGTTGAAATTAAATGTTCCAACCGTTTTTTGTGGGCCAAGCACATCTCCGCAGCGGAACTTCATCGTCAGCTGTTGGATGTGTATGGTATGACATCTAGACAACTGGTAGCCGCACGGTGCAGAAAACTTGTGGGTGAACGTGTGTCGAGGAGAATAACGAGAACAGTGGCAGGCCTTGCGCTTCCTCAACAATAGACAGCGCCATTCGTGTTGATTGACTATCTATAATTCAGTAAGACTGACTAGGCTAATGGATACTATGCAACTCTGCAACATCAGCATAAAGCAATCCGGCGAAGAAGGCCAGGATGTCTCACACAATAGGGGTTTCTGCTTCATGGTAATGCTCGTCCCCACGTGGCGGCGTGGCGTGAATTTCCAACCAATCGTGGCGTGAAATTCGCTGACTTTGCTTTGTTCATCGGAATGAAGGCAGCTGCGGCCAACGCGTTGAAGGAGGTTGCCAAGAATGGGTTCGAGCCAAGCTCTTTTTAATCATTGGGGGAAGTGTATCAGAAATCAAGGGAACTATCTTGAAAGAGATCATAATGAAACATAACGTCTTTACCTGGTTTGGTCGCATGAAGGCCCGTCCTGCAGCTTTCTGAAAGGCCCACGTAGAGAGTGAGAATCTCCAATTCATTCCGTGAGAATATCCCATGAGAATCTGTAATTCATTCCGTGAACCTGATGGAAGCGAACGCTGCCTTATCATGGAAAAACCATGCAGAAAAAATGAACAGCTGCCTGGGGACTATTCCTCAGAAGGCTCACTAACTACAAGATACAAGTTAAAGCGTAGTGCTTGTATTTACAAGTATTGCTATTTTCTGCTCCACAGAGTTTGCTCTAGTACTTGCAAATTGAAAAGTACAAGGCACTAGAACCTACTAATATTACTGACTGTGCAAAGAGTAAGTCGAATTCACGCTAGGAAATAGTGAATTTGGTTAGGTTTGTCAAAATAATACCTGGTACTATAAAATAGGACGATTGTTTAAACCTTGTTCGCACCCAGACAATAATTTGTGTTGGGCTATGGTCGGGTCATGGCTGGATACCCCTGCACATTCATAATAAACGTCTGGAACATGACCCGAGCTAGTCCCACAGAAGGAGTGAAAAAGGGGACAATAAATTCAGACCTAACTGTCCTCAGGTAGGGATATCATAGTCCAGAGAATAGAAAATATATATGAAACAATCCAATGAAGCAGATATACAGTACAGGGTGGGCAAAAAAAAACGCCCTAAATTTGAAGTTTAATAACTTGGGTCCCGTTGGGCTACTATCATTTTAAATAAAAAAAAGCAAAATGAAGCATGTTCAATTTTCTTTCGAGTGATATGTAATTTTGGGGGGCTTGCTTCAGAGAAATGGCCGTTATTACAGTTTAAAAAAAAGTGACGAAAAAATTTCTTGAAAATGGGCTATTACTCCAAGTTCCTTTTCCTCAACCTCGAATTTATCACTCACACGCACACGGACCATTTTAATGACCCAAAAATGGTTCAATGTGTCCTCCTCCACAATCTACAACAGCCTCATGTTACTCGCCTCATGATCGCATGATCTCTCATCAACCAATCCGTATCATGCAAGGGCGCGAGGGAGAAACAGGCGACAGCAGAAGCATTGGAAAGAACTCAGGAAAGCTGTTTTCAGGAAAAATTTTCGTAACTTTTCTTAAAACTGTAATAACGGCCATTTCTCTGAAGCAACCCCCCCCCCCAAAAAAAAAAAAAAATCCGAAAGAAAATTGAACAGGCTTCATTTTGCTGTTTTAAAAACTGATATTGGCCCAACGGAGTCCAAGTTATTAAGCTTCAAATTTGGGGCGGTTTTTTTGGCCCACCCTGTAGGTAAAACTTGATGCAGACGGATTAAAGAGGAATAGGATAAACTGGAATTTCCTCTCGCGTCGCCATCTTCAGGATATGAAGGGAAACAACTTTACACGGGGATCTCGTGAGGTGGCAATGACTTCACGCGCGCAGTCTTAGAGGCGCACGTAATGCGTCACAAAATATAGGTACAGCCAAAAATGGACCTTCAGTGCATTTTCAATACGTGCAAATTGGGAATATGATATTTTCCAAGCTACAGCCCCCTGGCGTAATTAATTTCGACTGGAAGTCAGCCACGGTAGGAATGTAGCAATGCTCAGGGCACTAGGTCTGGGAGGATAATATCCGCACTCCTATACCCAACTGGTCGACCACAGTCCCAAGTGGACAGGATTGGACAGTTTTAGGGCGGAGCCAAGGCAAAGCATCAGTTACGATATGCTGTTCGAGCGATCGAAATATTTGTTCAATGACTGACATCACTACATTGCAGTCGTCATGCGCTGGTTGCGTAGGAATCAATAAAATAAAAATTGTACACCGAACGTGTTGGTAAGACTCTGCTTACATATGTGAATTATCGTTTCATATTAAGAGACTTGCCAGAAGTAAATGGACATAAAAGTACGAAAGAGCACCCGTTTAATCGTAAACTGCATAGCAATGGGGAAAATTGACCATTGTCAATACTTTCTGTTTCTGCACTTTGACCTATGCAAGGCAGCAACACGCCGACACCGTATGGGCTTTCTCAGCAACCCTCATCTGCGTGGTTGCATCCCATATTTCCACGAACAATTTGTATCAGGGAGTTGGTGGATGTTTATCATAAATAAAAATTTATTATAAAACATTTAAGCTCTATGGGAAAAAATTAAGTGCTGGACACTCGTAAGCGAAATATGTCGCCGAGGAGATATTCATGGGAGTGACGCCGACATTGAAAGGTGTAAAAATAAGACAATCTGCTTCCTCCGGTTGAAAAGCCGATACCGGAAGTTTCAATATCATTCCGTGATTTTTTAGAATCTAATAATGTACTTATGAGACAAATTTTGGCATACGGGACTATTAATATAGAATTTTAAAACCTATAATCGGCTTTTCAGAACCTATTATGGGTTTTAAAATTCTCCTCTATGTGTAACACTCCACTGGATATTTCAAGTCGAATTGCTGTTGTGTAAGAGGGAGAGAAACATTACTTGGGAGGAGGCGCGAATGCATGCATTGGAACACCGGGCTTAATAGAGGGAGGCGCAGAGGTCGCGCACCGTGTGGGGATTTCACTGTTGCACGAAATTGATTCTTGTCTCTTTCTTTGCAGGTTAGCAATGGTAGCAACATTTAAAAACGACGAGAGGGTGAAGTTAAGATATGTTCAAAAATCATGTGTACAGCAAATCGGAGGGTTTTCAAGTTAATGGCAAACGATTAGAACATTTATTGTAATTTCCCCTATGGGGCGCTACTTTCGTGCCACCCTGTAAATTCCTTGATGCGTCACTGACTGATTGATTGTCAGGAAAACAAATGAATTGAGGAGACAGCCAGGTCTTCCTTCGAGGAGCATTTTGTAACGACGAGCCATTCTGGCTAATAATATGGTTTGCCTCGCCCATGTTTGGGTGATTCGATCTGGGAATCTCATGAGCACACAAACACGAGAACGAGAGTCAATATGCACATGGTGAGTCAATATGCACAACGCATATTGACTCACCAAATCCTGCAAGGTCGTACCTGGGTAATCGATACCAATATCGACACCTGTTCCTGATGACTTTTTTTTTCTGAAAGCGGTCCTTGGAAATCCGAGAAGCAGTGTTGATAAAGTCGAAAGCATCAGCTCGCCAGAAAATATTTGATCTACGAAAGTGCTGTTTATCCCATCCGACATGATGTGAAGTGCTACTTGACTGAAAGCGCCGGAGGACCACTCGAGACCCACTCTATGTTTTCGCATTTCCAGCCCTAAAAAAAATGAATCCAGGTGAAAGAAGCACTTAGAGGCTACACACTTCAGCCAGATCCATTAGGAACGAATTGACAGCATGGCCAAAAAAGTGTGAAATGACGCAACAAGTCTGTTCTGGATAGCATGGACGACACGGAACAATGTGCATCGAGTCTTGACGCATTTAGGGGTGTCATTAGGCACATCTTACTGCATCTAGCATCTTACACATTTGAATGTGTCCTTTCTCGTGACACGATTCATCAGGACCAATATTAATAAATTATCTCGTGACAAATATGTGTCGAATGACTTAATATATTGTGTCATTTCTCTCTGTGTGGAGGGGTCTCTTTCGTCTAAATATAACCAGATTAATCTATACAAAATTAGACTTTTTGCGATTCTTTCATTGGCAGCAACTCCGGCTTATAGAATGTCAGCCTGGATTTTTTTTTCTTTCGAAGATGTTGCACACCGTCTCCCGGTTCCTCGACTCACGTGCTCTTCGCATGTTCCGAACGCGCAAATTGACTTTGGAGGGGGTGGGCCGATCTTTCCCGTCCCTTCAGGGTTCCCTTCATTTCCAAAAAAAAGTTGCATCATAAACACGTTTCTCGTATGAATGTGCCAAACGAGTGAGACACATTTCCACATTTTCTCACGTTCCACATTCTGCCGTTTCGATTGCCTCTTTTAAAACGTATGCCGCCTCGAACGCTCATTTCGGTTTTGGAATTATTACATGACATATTTAGCAACTTTGGTGCCTCTCTTTGCCATTTCATTTCATTGCTCTCCCAGAGAGGTACAGTATTTGATGCAGGCAAACAGGATTTGAAGGAAGACGTGTTTTACAATAAAATACCAACTCTCCCACGGAAGACTCACTCTGAGGTCGGAATGACGGCCATCTTCACCTCGTTAGACCTGTTATTAATGTAGTGTAGGGCAGTGAACGCATGGAATACGTTAAGTGATGATGTAGTGGTTACCCCTATCGTGACTAGCTTTAAGAAGGAGAGACTAGATGCCTACATGGACTAAGCAAAAAATGGAGAATGGTAGCTTTTAGCGTCGATGCTTTCCTTTTCGGAAGTGTGAATATATATTTTTAAAGAGGGGTAGGCCTATCTTACGATAACCGAACGCTTGATCTCCTCGATCCGGGATTTCATTGGGGGCTATCATGGCTCTTGACGTCCCTACCCAATCTTGAAACTGGAATATTGACAAAGGAACATGCTCACAATGGGCCGTGAAAACTGGTCCCTCTAGTTCTTTGAAAGCCTCGAACGTTCTCTCTTCCTTCCTCGATCCAAACTACCAATAAAATAATAGTTTAACGATTTTTTCACTTCACACCATGAACGTGGTTAAACGAGCTCTTGCTTTTAACTTTTCTTTATCGCTGGAAAGGGTATCATTCATTATCAAGGGCAGATGGATTTAACAAAATTCATAACTAGGAGGAAACATGATGAGTTCATGGTCATGATGTAAGAGTCCGAAGAACTATTCCGTCCTCTCTTCCTGCATCTGTTTGCACTTTCTTCGCAATATTGTTTCATATTTCATTTTCCTCAACGAACCCTCAAGTCGTGCACGCGCGTTCGAGTTGCATTTTTCGGGGATACACCTGTAAGAACTTTCCTTCCGCGCTTTTTCCTCATTGTTTGTCAACACAAACTGAAGTGGACTGGCATAAATAAACATTGAAATTGGTCTGCAAATATGAGAATCCGAAAGATACCTAGAAGAGGATCCGTCAGTATCAGAGGCAAGGCGTTTTGGAAGGAAAAAGAACAAGTTCACGGCTTCCCTCCGATTTCAGAGGCCGTACATCATGTGGATATATTGAAAGGCCAGACCAACTCGATCCCTCGTTTCCTATCGCTAGGTTTACCTTGGCGTGCCCTTTCATACGTACCACTTCGCGTTCTCCAAAATATGTGTTCGTGTTTTCTTGTCAACCTCAGTGCCTTGTTATCGCACGCGTCTGGACAGGTCATGCATCGGCGATTCTAATTAAATCAAGAACGTGAGGGAATAACTTATTGCACATTTTGCACTTGAGCTTGTATCGTCCTAATTAGCAATGGAGCCGAAGTCGAAACACGATTGCTGTGCATTGACTCGCAGCACGTGCGTGATTCAATCGCAACACAATGATTCATTCCTTCGACTCAGTCACAATTGTCAACCAGTAAACAAGAGTTGTGTTTATTGCTGATATGGTATCTGGTATTTGCAATGTCTATAAAAAGCAGCAAGGATCCATAAATGTAAAGGAATCGCCACCTTGGTCCCTAACCAGTGTTGCTCTTAACAAAATAGTTCTCAAGAATGCTACAAGACATTGGTACACGAGTAAAGACCGATGGGAGGTGGTCAACATTATTTTCCTGTCGCATAAACAGAGGCGTTCCTCTCAACGCTTTCATTTTTTAAATTATCAAAGTGACTGTGGCGCTCAGAGGAAAAAAAAAGGAATTCTGGAAGTCCTATTTAATGCTACATGGAATAATTTCGAACTCTCTTCGACATGGGTACGTGATTTTATTTTCATCGGGTTTACGAAAACAAAAATGACTTGAACACGTAAAGAAATAGAATGAAATGGGAAGATTCAAGACCTGTGCGAATTATAAAATAATGAAGTTTTTTTTTCGAGTGAGACCAGGTGGCTACTCGTGGCATCTCTTTGTCGTTTCCAAGTCAAATCTGCATCGACCCTGAAACATAATGGAAGGCGGCCGTCCAGTCCCACTCGAGAGGTCTTACAGTTTATCTCTGAGAAAGAAGCCGAAACACGGCGGAGTCCGGCTGGATCGAGGAGCGAGCACAGTGGATTCGACATCCTTATCGTGAGCACTCGTCCCATCTCCCCCTCTTTTCATTTGATAGACGATTATTTCCTTTGCTCCATTTCAACTTGATTCCTCTGACGAACACGCCACTTCAGGTGCAAGGGATTTCAAGGGTTAAAGAAAAGGCTACCTTGTCGAAAACCTTGTTCCATCACTATCGAAAGCGATCAAGAGCGAACCAGAGGGAAATCATCTGCGATGTGATTCGCTTGACTTTGATTTTCTTGTTAGAATTACTAACTCTTGCTAGCAAAGTTTGGAATGAATGAAATGGAATTGTATTTTCAAAATGTGCATGCATGTGTTTCAGAGCGAACAACAAGACAAGCCATCCAAATTCCTTTCCCATCCTCTATTACTCAAGGGTCGCACAACCGTTCTGGGAAAGGGCAACAGTTGGGACGGGTGAGTCATAGATGTATTGCTATATCATGAGACCATGCAGCCAAAATGCTAACTTTCGATTTGCATTAAATCTATATGTGATTTCAAACTTAAACAGTGGTTAAATTATTCTACTGTAAATGATGTTGATCATTACAGCTAATGCTACACAGTCAAAAGGTGGCCAGCGGTCCTGATTTTCTGGCATTAGTTCATCCTTTCACTTGCAACAATAAGGTAATCTTTTAATGAACATCATATCCGTTCGGATATTTTGGACGATATACCCAATAATAATATTCCTAGTAGTCAGTATACATTGTGCCAGAAATGACTGAACGTGAGTCCTTCTGCCAAGCCTATGGCCTTGAAATGCGTCATTTTCTAGGCATCGCAAAATCAGAGTTAGGGAGCAGAGATTAAGTCAGAGAGGCCCGGATACGAAACCCCCTAGGTTTACTCAACTTTGGGACCGTGTCGATTATGCTTGCATCAAGGGGATGAGCCGTACACAACTTAACCCTTTCACTGCGAATTGTTCTATGACCCCTGCTGTGCTGGTTTCTTTTTCTGGCACTTCCAATCTAATCCGATTCACTTTTGTTTAAAAGCAGAGTATTTACGTCGGTCACTACAGGAAATCCGAAAAGAAATCGCTAGTCTACTTTGCCATCAAGTCCATTTACATTTGAAAAAGATGCAGGTTATTCCAAAATACGTACTTCCAACAATATTGAGTGAGAGGAATGCATACAGGCAAGAAAAAAATCAGATCTACAATTTAGTTAAATTCCGTTTGACGAAGATTGTATTCGGAAAAAAAATTCCGTTTTTAGAGATCAAGAATTCACGCTTCTTTGTCATTCTCTTCCAACTACTCACGCTGTACCTGACGCATGACCACTTGCCACTGACGTCATCGTCTCCTGACATTGACGGCCTCACGCTGCCGTGCGGACATCCCGACCCACCGCGCACGGTTCAAAACTGGAATGGCTTTTAGCTAGTCTGTATCCTGAATCCTTGTGCAGCGGCATTGCCTACTCACCGGAGGACCGCCATAATAGGAATTAGCACTTGTCAACTGAGTCGATAGAAGACTCCAAAATGATATTTCGAGGAAAGCGGGATGTGAGGACAGGCCATAAAACTCGGGCATTTGTCAAACAAAAATTTTCCTTCGTCAGCATTATTGGTCATATTTGTCATTATCGGATGTGATACTCATCTTATGAACCTCATTACTCTTTGAATCTTTGAGAGTCTACCGCTTGCACAAGGATTCAGGATATGGACTATACATTTGGCGACCCAGAATTCACTTCTCAATGGGGTTTTTCTGTGTTCAAACATGAATGAAGAGAAACCATGATATGGAGCATAGCAAATGCTGAGGAAACGGGTAATTGACGCTGAGTGAAGGTAAAGGGCAGCAT
>CAJPEV010001617.1:0-40000 GCA_905338385.1 Darwinula stevensoni
AAAACCTCAAGGGAGAGATCCTGGGGGGGGGGGGGGAAGCAGCTCTTTCTCGGGCTGACTTTTCCCCCATAGCCATGAGTCGCCTTCTCAGGGCTAAGCCATTAGCTTCGTGAGGGTCTTGCTCTGCCAGCCCTCATGTTGGGAGGATCTCATCATGGTAGGCGAGAGTCATGTGTCGGTCCACCACATGACAGCGGGGCCCACCATACCTTTAGCTCCTAATATAAAAAAAAGGTCTTAGTCCATCCGAAAGGAGTCTTAGAACATGGAAAGTTTTCGTGGGGTCAATTCTCCGTTTCCTCACCCTGAGGACGTGATGAGGAAATGAGGGAGTGAATTCACAAGTACTGCGTAGAACAATAAGGAGCTGACCTTCTCCTGAAACGTACTACAATTAGTACGTTCAGGGCAGTCAACCTCTGTATTGTTCTATGTCTCCTGCTTATGCATGGGAGAGACTTGTGCATGGGCAAGGTGTTATACTGGTACAGGCCGTACGAGTACTGCATAGTGAAATGCCTCCACTGGGAAAAAAAAATTAGGGAAAATATTAGCGCCAATATTGGTCCAATGTTTTTCCGTGTAGTAATGCCAACAATGGTCCAAGATGGGTGTCAATGTAGAGCCAAGATGTATATATATTGGCGGTATATATTGACCCAATATTGGGGTGCTACTGGGGAAGGTGTAGAAGTTCTCTTCCAGGAGTTCTGCAGTCCTCAACGTGGGGATATGCCCACGTTGGGCCCACATTGGGCCAACATCGTTCCCCAACATTCACGTTCCACCAACGTTTCCCACCTTTACCCAACGTTGGCCCAACGTAATGTGTTACCCAAGGAGCACCAGGTATTGGTTCAATGATGGAACAACATTGGACGCGTTGGATGCACCTTGGCAAATATTCCCAATATCAGCTAAATATTGGCTTTCCAATATTGCCATCCAATAATATCATCGACCCAATATCGGACCGATGCGATGAGCCAATGTGCCCAAATTGCACTTTGAAGGTTTTTGGAAATGTTGAAGTTCTTCTCCAGGCCACTAAATGAAGGAATGGGTCTCGCATTTCGCATAGTACGCACAAGTGCCCTTCCTTCTATCCATGGAATCATCCATCACAGGAGTGTTTAGTACCTCGCCGTATGTCTCGCCAAGCCTCATAATAGCAATCAATAAACTTGGACACTTCATAATTTCTTATCCCCATATTTGAGACAGAATCATGGAGCCCAGGCCATAAACAAGCTCGCATTCCCGATGAGATCCCCTTATGTGGGTAAGTTCACCATATCCGAAAGAAATTTCAGTGCCCTGATCGTGTCCTCAGGCTCTGTCCACCATTTCTTCATCATTTCGTTCCCCTGGGAGCAGAATGATCATTCTGAAATGAGGAACTGACCTCGCGGATACGTCACAGAGTATGATAGGGTGGATGTACCAGCATGTACCATGTTCAGTACAGTCAGGGGAAAATCAACACGTATACTGTCCTATGTCTCCTGCTCAGCCATGGAACAGACGTGGGCATGGACAGGAGGTTACACTAGGACAGGCACTACTAGTACTGCAGATAGAAAAGTTACCACCATCGGAAAACCCCCACTAGGTAATGACTTTAGCATAAATAGCAGCACCAATATCGGTCCAATATGGGTCCCGGTAGTAATCCCAATAATGGTCCAAGGTGGGTGTCAATACTGGGCCAATATGTACAGGGTGAGTCAAAAGTCCTTGTGTACCTACACTAAAAAAGGATAAAGCAGCCTCATTCTTCGCGAGCAAGTTCGGACGCGAACTAGTGTAAATGTCTATAAGCAAGAGGGGGCCATTTCCAACATTTTTTATAACTTAAGTATGAGAAATGTATTTGTATTCATGTGCAGGGACTCTGAATAACACTTATTGTCTACGGTAGGTGCACATGGACTTTTGACTCACCCTGTATATTCCTTGACAGGCTATATTGATTCAATATTGGGGTGCTACTGAGAGATCTGGGATCTCGGTTAATAGTTAAATAAAAGAGTTTATTGGAGCAACCCAAGAACGATCCTAGAACTAGAAGTTGTGATTGAAACTGAGCTCAAATCTATCAGTACCGATACGCTGAAATCGACGATATTCAATTTAAAAAAAAATCCTCGAATTAGTTGTCGAGATGGAAGGCAGGCACATTAAGCTCACATGGAGTCTACATACATGATAAAGCCAAACTCGACCTATTCAATAAAATGTTATAACAGGAAATCCGAGGTCAAGTCCATTTTTGGCCATCGTGTACTTTATGGCTTCCAAATACAATGGAGTTATACGATACTTTCCGTCGAAACACTGAACTTTGTTTGCAGTGGTTTATTTAGCATAGACAAAATGGTTTTCCTGCCCTTTCAAAGGTATTAGGCAGTGAAAAGGGTTGACGCGAAATTGGAAAAAAATATTGACCTCGCCACAATGAATGATGCAAGAAGCTGAAATCACAAAAGCTCTCAGGAAGGTAAAATATTGAGATAGGCGGTCTTTGCTCAATCGATATTTTGAAAATCTGTTTCCAGTAATTAGTAGTGCCTCATTCTTGGCTTTGATTGCACCAGAAATATTCCTACTGCTAGTACAGATTTCTGTTCATCGCCCCCTGTACGAAAAAAAAAACCTAAGTCTGGTTGTAATATTGTTTCGAGCTGACATGACTCCACCCTCTTTGGGTACCTTCACGAAAAAACCTGGGATCAAAATTCAAGAATGGGCGCTACCATGGATGTCCATGAACTCAAACTGGTTAGTCTAGAAACGAGAATTCTCTGTCAACTAAAATATAAATGATGTTAAAATCATAAGGAGGGAAGGAGAAGAAAGTTGCTTCCACCGTATCTGCCACTTAAAGGCCTTTGAACCTCCCAAATGGACAGGAGTACTTCAAGCAAAAATTGACTAAGCATTTGCTCTCAAAAACTACAATTTTCTGCTTTGTGAGAATTTCTTTAAGACAAGAGGATTTGGGAGTCCCTTTCCATTTTTCCTATGCTCTTAAGATCATGAAGAACAAACGAACCAGATCGTGCTTGTGATATATCAAGTTTTGCTTTCCAAGTTCATTTCACTTCCTTCCCATTCCTCTGGAGAACCAGGAGACATGACCCAGCCATTTCAGTATGGGATGGATTGTGAAATAATTCAGATGTGAATGAAGAACTTCTAACTTTTCCCATCTATGGACAAGTTTATTTTAAACTGATATAACAATAGAAGAAAGTTTTTCTTGCCGTACATACACTGGAAAGAGTGCTTCAAGCAATGAGAAAGAATCAAGGGGGACACACCAAGAAGTCTAAGATCATCACAATCATAAAATCATGGGCTTGGTCCATGAACTGAAATGGTCTGTGAATTCTCAGGAAAAACTGGATTTGGCACATATGGAATTCTGCTGTAACATAACAGATATATTGATTGATGAGAAAGAAAAAAAACTGCTGAATTGATCCCAAAATCTGCCAATGTAGCAAACAGAAGCAGATCAGAAAAACATGAGAAGACCATACAGGGTTACTCCCCTCCTGAGAAATCTCAGACCACAGAGAGTGAAAGCCTTCCCTCTGAAGACAAACAGGAGAAAGAAGACTCAGTGCAAGTGCCAGAAAGGGGCACAACAATGGACAAAAAAAAGCCAACTAAACTTCTTTGCATGTGCATAAAATTTAGCATAATAAATTCTCTGTATCACATTTGAAGCTGCAAAATCTCAAAAGCTGAGAAAATATAATTGGAAAAAATGGAATCACCATCAGCAAAATAACACTGAATGCAACTGATTGTTGGAGGGAGAACAAAACAAATATGGTGATGTCCCCAGGTGACCATTTCAAGCAGACCATAACACTGGAAAGAGCAAGAGAGGGTGTGCTTGTGTGTGTATGAGGCTGGCGAGACACCCGCTCAGTAAGATATTGCACTTTGAGCACACAATAAGGGTGAGAGGGATAGAAGATCTCTCACACCCAGGAATCTCCAGCAGGCTGGCCTCCACTTGATCCTTCCAGAACCACATTTGACTCATTGTACACAACACCTTCATTCACATCATATGGTCCAGCAGCCATGCGGGCATCATACTGTCGATTCTTCTTTCTATCTCGATTCACTTGAGCATAAAGAGGCTCTCCAGGCTTTGGCTGCAAAAAATATGGATCTGGTGAAACAAGGGTGCCACTACACAAGTACCCATGCACAGAGAAGTGGAAAGATTAGTTGAAAAACTGAGTGCATCACTGGTTTATTTTATTTATGTATGCACTTTATTACTGAAAGTATTGGGATCAAGGATGATATGTCAACAAACTATTGTTCCACATTCCAACTCCATCAGCTCCAATCCATGCAACATACTGGCAAACACTGACTAACCAATATTTACCTTAATATACTTTTGGACTACTGTTATGCAATGTACAGTAATGTAGAGGGTACCACATGACCTCTGGGACAATCTGTTATTGGCAGAGAGAGGCTTGTCCCAAAACTTTAGGCAATATAGCATATCTTCCATAGCTACATTGTTACAATTTCTGATGATCTGAAGTCTACTGGAGTTTGTTCTTAATATTACTCTTTCTAATTTGGATTGGTACAAATGCAGACTCCCACCCACCCTCATACACTCCTGAAGCCCATAAGAAAGAGGCTGTAGGCAAGTATTATAGGAGTTGCTTCACCTTTTCTCCAAAGGTTTTGATGCTTAGGTTAGGCTGTAGAATTGTTTTAATTATGAGGGTGAAGCTCATTTTGCCAGAAGTAGGACACTTTTGAAGACTCATCTGACAAAGTTGCAAAGATAACACTTTGATAAAGGACTCACTTCAAAAAGGAGATCTATATAACCAAAACGTAGTTATGCTAACAACAAAAGTAGGCTTAAAAATGACTTGATATTTGGCAAAATGGGAAACTTTCTCATCAGCCATTTGCTTGCTGAAACTCCAGCGATTCCTGTGGCACACTGGAAGAATACATTTTGAAAACTGAAAACTCATAAAATAATGTAATGTCTCTGGTCTACCTGTTTTGATTGTGATGAAAAAATACCAGAGGTTCTTTGTCCTTTTGAATGCAGCTCGATTGAACTGAGTTTCTTGCTTTGAAAAAAGGAAAAAAATGAAAAAAGTTTTTGATAATAAAAAAAATCTCAATTACACTTTTGTTAATTTTCATGGAAAGATATTGACAATAATTCACCCTTTGAACATTTTTCATAGATTTTAAGTGCAAAAGAGGCTGTTTAACTATTTACATTTTGCACATAGGGCTTATTTAGCCAAAAGTAAGTTCTTTGGAAGACTCATTTCAGAAAATTTCCCAAAGGTAGCACTTCATTTATGGTCTCCTTGCTTAGAATATACTGTCAACTCCACATAATGGAACACTTACAGGATCAGCCAAATTTATTCTATAATCCAGAGTATTCCAATAACCAAAACTATTGTACTGTACTTCTTTTTCTCTGTTCTTCAGGCAAAGTTTTAAATTGCTATAATACAGGCCTTATTTTTTGCATCTTCCTCAGTAATTTAAGAATGCTTTTTGCAGATTATTTTTCACTTATATTATTTTCCGTTTAATTTTCTCAGTTTTTTCCATTTCCTCCAATTTTATTTTCATATTTTCTTCTGTAAACATGGCCTGCTATCTTTTTATTGCTCTACAAGTTTTCACTTCCTATTGTTTCCTCCACCTCCAACACTTCCCTTGTTTTTGATCTTGGAAACTTATGACTGAGAGATCCCAAAATGCCAAGCCAGTTCAGTTTGCATGCTGATGGGCATCCAGAACTGCAATCTTTTTGGCAAAGCTGAGGCCTTTCCTATACCCCATAGTCAACTCAGAATGTGCAGACCTGTTGCTCATAGGCTCAATTTATTGTCAGGTGAACTTGCTCTTACTTTCACCTGAAAGGGGCTGGCTTACTTGCCTTGTTTCTGTATCTGCAACCTATATATACACCTCAATTTCTAATAAAGGGTGTGCTTGCCTTTCCTCCTACCCCCACCCTCAGTTCTCAGAAAAGTCAGGTGGCAATTCATGACCTTGATCCCATGATTTGAGAGGGTGTGACTAGGGGAAGGGTCAGTGAGGACTTTCTGGGAACATGGAATAGGAAAAATGAGCAATTTGGTTTTCCTATGATTAAAAAACCTTTATTGCATATTTCATAAAAGTTTATTCCTTTAAGTGGGTTACTCTAATAATAACTGTATTCCTTTGTGCAAAGTTTTTCAAAATGTGTCTTATGGTTAAAAAATTGGGACAGTGCAATGATATTCCATTAAGCAGTATTTGATTATACAGAATCAACTGTACTAACCAGATTTCCAATTTGATATCATACTTTTAAAAAATTGATGGCTGCAATGACAATAGATCCCCCCAAAATTACTAATTTGATCATGAACTGATGCCATTTATGAGACAACTACTGGTGAATATGATCCAGATTCAAGATCCCATACAGGTTAATTTTCCTTCCTATACTGCCATACCGTACCAGGAAGTTGCAATTAAGTTAATTAACATGTTGCTGCAATGTTGATGGAAAAAGTTGCTTCACCGACACCTAATCTGGACCTACCCTAGCAGCACACCTACGTTGGGCCCATGTTGGAATTCGACATTTCGATGTGGGCTTGTCCNCACGCGGCGGACAAGCAAAAATAGGCTGGTCGTCAACGTGTTAAAGAAACATACTTCCTTCTGAAGCAAAGAAGGCAATTTTGCTGGGAAGCATGAGAAACTTCACAATATCACAAGTGAAAGATTTTTGAGAGTCAGGGATGAAGACTGCATAAATTTCATTCTGTAACTCAATTACTTGAGTTTTCATTATCTATAAAGGATGTGTCCGACATTTGTGCTGCAGTTCTGCAAAGGAGGAGTTTTTACACCTCTGTAAACTAGTTCATTGGGTTCAAACTAGTTCACTATATATGCACATTACCATTATTAACAAAACAACATAAACTCAATTGACATCCCATTACCTATGAAATGACCAATTTACATCTGATAGTTTTTCTGAGGGAATCTGAAGGGAACTTATAATTTTTTGACACCATGAACATGACCATGCATGTGCATTAGGAAGCCTTGGAAACTTACAGTAGCTGGAGGATAACTTCGAACTCCTCCAGGGGGGCCTGAATGTAGATGAGGATGATCACCATCTGGATAGGACACATCTGCCAATGGCACCTCTTCACCCTGTTGAAGAGATGAGACCCTATTATGCTTACTACTTCCTATAAAGCCTGGACTGAGGCTAGGAAGCCAGAGGCTCATCAAAAGTGAATGACTCAATGACTAACACCAGGAGCTTCTTCCAGATTGGTGTGCTTTGTATATGTGCTGAAGTTGTTTGGCACAATAAAATATATGAGCACAGTTCTTGTGAGTAAAGCAGGTGACAATAAAAAAGTGAAAGAAAAGAGGAAGTCAATGCTTTGGACCATCAGGGCATAAAAATAACTGCTTAAACCTTTGAGGCACACAATTAGATTTTGAAGTTTAATGTAAATTTAACTAAATACAGTTGCTGTTAGCTGCTATAAATTTTAAGTTGTGTTTTTCCCTTTTACACCAAGAGTTCAGGAAGTAAAACACTGGATGGCTCATGAAACTACTCAAAGGGTGGTCACAAATCTCAACCATCATTCCTCAGACCAAAAGGTGGTTAGACATTCTGATTGCTCTGACTGAAAGAGAAACAAGGGTGGAAAACGTTTAGATTCACAAAGATGGTGAATCACAAAACCACCTGCAGGGTTCATTTTGATGGTGGTCAAGTGAAAATTAAAATTTGTGCCAGTCCTTTGATGGAAGAAGCCATCATCAAATTCTTTCATGAATTATTCAATAAATGTTATCAAAAGAGAGTCGAATTGTGATGAATAAGCACTCATTTTGTAAAATTATTCTCAAGACACATAGGCTTACTTAGTCCTCTTCCCCATTGGATTTCTCTATGGGTATATTTGGAGAAAGGCATGAGGTAAATCCATATAAGGGGGGTAGGAATAATAAGAGACAGCACAAAATGTCATAAAACCAATGACTCAAAATTTTCGAACCTTGATATCTCCCCAAAAAATGTGATGAGTATGGTTTGCATCCTGCACTTCAAATATCATTACTAGAGATAAGGAAGAGATATTCTTTGAATTAATGGAGCAAATGTAGCAATGTGAAAACCAATTTTCAATGGCTTTCCCTTTCTTCAAACCCCCCCCCCCCCCGCCTCTCTACAGGACTCACCAACGTTAGGTCTACGTCTAACCAACAGACAGACTGCCTTCAGGTCACGCCAAGGGCTACCTTTTTTCCCGAAAGAAACTCTATTCTCGACTTATGGCGCCAATTAGGCCTATAAGAGTGAATCGTGGTCTTCGAGACATCTCGTTGAGAACGTATAACGTCAGGTCAATCGCAGGCCTATTCCTATTATCACGAAACATTTCAGGGAGGACATGTAATGTTAGACCAATTGGAAGCTTCTTTCGCGTTTCATAAACTATTTCTGAGGGACGGGGAACGTTAGGCCTATCTGGAGTTCCTCGAACCATCTCGAATAGGTCTGAGGAGAGAATGCCCTCAAGAAGCATGCAATCCATGGTACGCGCCATCCTGTTAATTCAGGGATGTCCAGATAAGATATCTGCATATCCCACCACATCGATCAATAACTGCTAACCACCGCTCATTCTCAACTCAACTCATGAACTCGGCACAAAAATGTCTCCCACATTAAAAAACAGAAGATCCAGATGCCAGTACGAAGGTCGAAAGTGTCTTGAATCTGGCATAATTTCGGCATTGTATCCGGCAACACTGGGGGACGATACTGGAGCAAGCAAGTCTAACTGAGCGACAGCTAATTTCATTTTTTGGCGAAATGGAGCGTCGCAAACAACAAAAACGCCACTTTTCGTCATCTACGAGTCAATATCTTTCTCATGGTTAGTCTCTTTCCTCCGAAAACCCCCCAGGAGTGGCTGCCCCGGGGGGGGTGTCGATATGAAATTCACATCCTCCAAAAACGAGATTCTGTGTTCTCCACAACCCCGGGGAGATGGAGCTTCAAATTTCCTGAAGCGATTCTGTGGTGAGAGAGGAAGAAGTATGCCAAATTTTGTTGCTGTAGATCCTCTCAGAGAGGAATACTAAGAGGTTGAATTTTGCTGCGGGAAGGGATAGAAGAAATTAATAGGCGCAACCGCGCCTATTGATTCATCACCAGTGTCATGATGCCCATATATCAACAACTTCTGTTTATATTTTATGTGTGTCCAAGAATGCCAATTCGAAGCTAGTTGCTATGGTTTCAAGCTAGTTGCTATGATGGGAAATCTGGTGCTATCAAAAGAAACATTTTTTTTAGAAGCTTCAACCATTTGTTCTGGTCCCTAAAAATAGTGCCTTCCTCAAAAACACATCTTTCATGTTAAACATCTCATTTTCCCAGCTTGCTAGTTATTACATTTCAAAACATATTTCCTTTGGTTTCTTTGTTAACAGAAAGCTGAAATTTAACTTGTGCATTGATCAATTTTCTACCTTTTAGGGCATAGAGTGATTATTCGAATTTTAATAAGCTTTAGATTTGTTTTATTCTGATTTAAAATGAAGCAGTTTTTTTCAGGAATCAACTTCTACATTTAATTTTACAGCTGAATATGAGTGTGTGTATAAAATGGCAACTCTTTTGGTTCGTTATTAATAGAAGCGATGAACCAGGAAATTTTGTTTACATAAAGACCAGTTAAATTGTCTCACCAATTCGCTCGAATTCTACGACTGGGCGACGGAAGAGAGGGATAAGGGGAATCCCGTGGACATCGTCTATTTAGATTTCGCGAAAGCTTTCGATACCGTTCCTCACAAGAGGTTGCGGGTCAAACTGGAGGCGCACGGGATCCAGGGTAGGACGAGCGAGTGAATCAGTAGCTGGTTGGCAGGAAGAGAGCAACGGGTGATGATAAATGGGGAAGCGTCGGAGGAGGTCGGAGTCGCAAGCGGTGTCCCTCAAGGCTCGGTCCTTGGACCGCTTCTGTTTTTGGTCTACATAAACGATTTGGATCTCGGCGTAGAGGGTAAGATAAGTAAATTTGCCGACGACACCAAGATAGGTTTTACCATAAGGGGGGAGGCGGATAGGGCTCGAGCCGAGCGAGATTTAAGTCTTTTGGACGAGTGGAGCAAGAAATGGCTCATGAGGTTTAATAAAAGTAAGTGTAAAGTTCTCCACGTCGGTCGAAACAACGGTAGGTCTCTCGATACGTTCGGCGATGTTAAATTGGATGAGGCAAACGGAGAGAGAGATTTAGGAGTTTCTATCGACGAGGACCTCAAGTTTTCCTCGCACGCGCAAGCGACGGTGGCCAAATGCAACAGGATTCTAGGTTACATTCGTCGTTCGGTTGCAAGTAGAACATCGCGCGTTATTCCTCCGTTGTTTTCGGCGCTGATAAGACCCCAGTTGGAATTGCATCCAGTTTTGGAGGCCTACAAATAAGGGCGATTTGTTGGCGCTCGAGGAGGGCCACAAGAATGATCAAGGAGTTCAGGGGACTATCATACGAGAAGCGTTTAGAAGTGTTAGGACAGGAATTCTTTACTTGCAGAGTGGTGAACGCGTGGAAAGCGTTAGATGACGAAGTAGTGGCTGCCCCTTCTGTGACTATATTAGGAAGAAACTAGATGCTTTCATGGACAGGCAAAAAGGTGGGGGGCAATGTTGACGTTATGTATTAGACAGTAAGCAACTAGGATGGTAAAAAATAAATAAATAAATAAATAATATTTAGCTTTAAGAGGGTTAGGCCTACCCCAAAATTAAGGAACCCTCGACACGTGATATCGAAATGGGTGAAATCGCCTCTTGATATCACTAACTATCTTGAATCTTGAACAGAACTGGTAACTAGTTCCTTTTCCATGGGTAAAGTGTGTGGCGTTACTGTAGCACACGCCTTTTCTTGATGATTATCTAATTTTGCTAAACACAACCAGCGCTTCATGGCAACATGCATCCTAAATGATGCAATATTGGGGGGAAAGATGGGTACGTGAAACTGCCTTGAGGAAACATGGTTTATTCAGTGCAGGTTTCTTGGCTGTACCTGAAAAAATATTTAGAGGTGCAGGTCAGGAACGAATTCGAGAGTTCTACTGAAGCAGTGGCATATTTTACGAAGGGCAGATGGGACAGCCACCCACCCTGGTGCCTCTGAGACAGCGCCTGGCCCCACCTTTGAGGTAATACTTTTCCATGCCATAAAAATACTATTACATTGTAAAAAAGTTTGTGAAAATTCATTTTCAATCATTCTATAGACTGGTCCATGTCTGGTTAAAGGGAAACAAGAGAACATGACTTTGGTTTTATCTACTTTTCTATCTGGAACTCATGATAAGGGGCAGGCTGGGGTAGGTCTCCCCATCACCAATGGCAAAATTGGCATTTTTTAAAACTAAAGGGTGCATTCTATCTTATCAGCATATAATTCCTGTTAAGTACCCCAAGGAAAGGGAAAAGGCACAGGAAAAAGAGTGAGCATGAGTATTTATCCAATTAAAGTGATGATCATAATTCAATTTTCATGAAATCAGGGGTAACTTTCACTTTCAGTCCATGCATCCAGTTTCTGTCAAAGAAGTGGAGAAGCTGTAGAAAAATCAGAATTTTTGTTCAGAAAAAGTAACTTGAAAAGTATCTTCTACTAGTTACTAGTTATTTTTTGTGAGAAGTAATTCTACAGGTAAATAATTACTTTTTGGATGGAATACTTGTAATTGTAACTAGTTACTTTTCATAAGTAATGCACCCAACACTGCAGATCCCACAAGAGCTTAATTTCTTCATAGCTGTCAGTTAGAGGTTGTTTGCTCTCCTGAGCATTGTCAATTCCATTTTTACAGCACACCTTGCACTGGTTGCCTTTATCCAACATACAAGGTGTAAGCTTTCTCTAGCTAATAGAGTGTGCATTGGTGGTGACTATGAGAATGACTTAAGCTGTAGCTTCATTCAATCAACAACCTTTCAGCAATACTCTTTCATTTTCTTCTCACTTATCTTAGCTCAGGTGAGATTTCCGAAAAAGATCTCTCTACACTGAAGGTTTGAGCAGGACCATGCCCTTGATGAGGACCCTTCTAATATATCAAGTCAGGTCAGGACTTTAGCACCCTCCTGTATATAGCTTCTGAAAGAAGATGTTGTTTCCTCAACCTGCATGAAATCTGGATAAATGTTGCTGATATCTTCCTCAATTAAGAGCAACAAGGTTGTCCATGTATGTACCTATAGGTCCACTTATATCATGGGTATGGGATGCTCTTCATATGTATTTGCTCATGATAAAAAAATAAGTTTGTCATATTGGTGTTATTCTACCAATACAGCAAACTTATTTTTTTACTACTACTACCCATTGGAATTCCAATGATTTGTTTGAAAATTTTTCTTGCCTACTGATATGTAATTAATCTTCAAACTAAAACATTAAAGCTCCACACTGACTATGCCAATGGAAAGAAGCAAGAACAAACCGTATAGTGAGAAGATCTGGAGAGATTGCTGTTGGCACCTCGCTGAAGAGTGCGATCTTCATAGCGTGTTCCTCCCTGGCTGGCCATGGGTCGATTCAATGTGCTATTCTGGGCACTAGGGGAGTGAGGGCGGGCATTTCTTGCTGCCACTGTCCGTGTAACAAAGTCCTGTTCCTTCCATCCTCCTCTTTTGTACACTTCACGTAGTTCCTGATGCTGCCACATTGTATACAACACCTGTCCACTGAACTTGATCACTCGAGAATTGTACTTTTGCCTCTGACGAGATATGTTCACCAAGCGATCCACACCACCAGCTTCATATAAAAGCCTGGTACAAAAAAGTTATGGAATAGCATTAAGGAGCAAATTTGCATTAAGGCAAATGAAAGAGAAGAAGCAACCAACACATCAGGTAACCTATTATGAAGTACCCACCTGGCAAATTCAGCATTCTTCTTGACCACCTCATTTAGGGTTGCCAAAACAGCTGCAATTGTATCATCTGAGGTACCAAGATCATGCTGAGGGTTACCAGATGGAAGCTTTTGGACTAAGTCCCTCATGGCATATTTTCCTGCAAAGATGCACAAAACATGCAATCATCAAAATTCAGTTCTGATACTTTCAAGGAGGAGAGTGCTTGATGACCATAAGTACCAATGAGTTCTTTGTTACGCTCATCAATAGCAAGGTTTCTGAGAGCTGTTGCTACTGCACATACGACCCGATCGACTTCCATGCGAAGGAGCTCAACAAGAATGGGTAGACCCTTCTCCTTGCGTACTGCTGCTCTGATATCAATACTTGCTTGCCAGTAGCAGGCAGCCAGGTTCTGGATGGCACCGGCAGATGCTTCTAATGTCTCTGGATTTGAACAATCTGATAGGAGACTCAGGTAGGGCTGGACAACCTGAACAATCAAATTCAGAAAATAGCACATCAGGTCAAAAGATGGATATACCTAATGCTTCATCCTCACAAAAAGGTATTTAAGTCCAAGACTTGGTGCCCATCCAAATACCTTTTTATACACCTGGACAGGTGCCAAAAATGATTGTGTATGATACCTACTTGCTTGCACATGTCACTTCCCACTTGCCTTCTGGCCAAAATTGGATTTCCATTTCATCACATCTACTGTGTTAAATTACAACAAACAAGATATTTTAATTTTCAAAACCTCTGTCTGCCAACAGCTTGTAATAATAATCATATGCATATAACTGAAGAAGTCATTCACCCTCAGTTTGGAAAGTCCCATCAGATTTCTCCCACACCACAAGGTTTCAAAACTAACAACTGTCTATAAAACAGACCCAACTGAGCTGTTGTACCTCTGATTTTTTTTCCCCCAAGATTCTTTTACTCTCTCTTCTGTGGTCTTTCATTTAGCCTCGTGAACAGGACCTTACAAGTACAAATGTTAGAAGGGAAGTGTTTTTTTTTTCTCACAATAAATTGATGTTCCTTAATATCTGCTATGCATGCAGTCTCAGAGTACCACAACCTTTTGACAGCTCAGTGAAACAACTTCTAGTGAATAAAAGCAATTCTGCATCAGTTTTCAGAGCATAGGCCCAAGAACAAACCATGAAAGAGTCCATTGTAAGGTGATCAGTACAAGAAACAGGTTTGTCATGACTGGAGTAATTTGAGCACTGTGCAATCTGGTCAAAGAGAAGACTTGGTCATTCCCAGCACAGACTAGGAAAACAAAAAAGTAAGAGGTAAAACTACTTTTAAGGCTACTGTAATTAATTTTGAAATCTTGAAGCATGGAACCAAAGCTCTGATGTGGAAGATTTTTACTCCCCACTAATCTAGAGGCTCTGGATTTGGTTCACAAGATGGTCTAAGACCTCCAGCTGGAAATACATGAGAAATTATTTATTGTCATGGTAGATTAAAGCTAGCAACAATTTGCCTTCACCTACTGAAGCTTCTTAGCCAGTTCATGAAACATGGACAATTAGTCAAACATTTCAAAACAGTACTGAGAAACCAACAAGGAATGTTCTTCATGCCTGCACAAAGTGTGTGATCAATTAGACCAAACCAAACCAACCAAAACACAAGCACCAAAATCCCTTATCTATACCTTGCTGATTCAAAACTTGACAAGAATGAGCTCAGTCTTGTGAAGTTTTTCAAAATCTCTTAAAATAGGTTCCTAACGATTTCAATTATTCCCAGGAAAATTGGAAATCAAGAACAAAATGAGTTCTTTTGAAAGCTGTCAAAGAGAACAGTACAGCACAATCAGCCAATCAGATCAGATTTTAGGATTTAACAAAGCTCTAAGATGGCATCGAGTCTGGTACATGAAGGCCCTGTTCTTTTTTTAACCTCCCACCACACTGTATTCATGATTGAGAATGTAAATAGTTCTTAATAGGGTTGTACCGGTGGCCAAATTTTGCCCAAGATCCAATTATTTCACACCCATCAGCCAGTGCTGATGCAGTGTCTTAAGAGGAAGAGTTATGGACTATATGATGTCAATACTTATTCAAAAAGGCCTGGAAGATCTCTAAATCTTTTTTTTTTGTGGATGCTTGTTTTGAAAACATTGATGTATCCACCTATACAGGGTGGGCCAAAAAAATGTACCCAATTTCAAAATGAAATCACAGGATAACCATGAAATACTTAAATAATAAAATGTATTAAGTAGGCGAAAGCCAACATTTTATACCAAATAATTTCTTTTTCTGTTGCAGGTTCAAAGTGCCTGAATTAAATTTACCGCAAAGAATCTTCATCATTGAGGTGCATATTAAAACTCAATAAGAAATAGTGACACAGCATGCATTCAGAAAGGAGTTTCCAGGATGTGAGGTGCCAACAGCTAAGACAACACAGCGAATTTTGACCTTTTCCCTTTTATTTGGTCAGAATTCATCATATTGTCTCAGCTGTTGGCACCTCACATCCTGGGAACTCCTTTCTGAATGCATGCTGCATCACTATTAATAATTGAGTTTTGACATGCTCCTCAATGATAAAAATTCTTTGTTGTAAATTTAATTGAGACATTTTGAACCTGCAACAGAAGAAAGGGTTAATAAGTAAAATAAGTTTTGACTTTTGCCTTCTTAATGCATTCAATCCTATCTTGTATGGTTATCCTGTAATATCATTTTCAAATTGAGTAAATTTTTTTGGCCCACCATGTATAACTATTGGTGGGGCATCAACACATCATGGAGTGTAGGGGGTGTCAGCATATCCCATCATCTCTCATCACAATTGGGTGGGGATTTCTCTTCCATTGTTTCTTGCCTTGATCTTGATCAGGGCCCAGGCCTCTATTCGTCACCTGTCAACTCTTCTCTGTGATTGGGGTGAGGGGGATGTGACCATTGCAGTGCTTTAAACCATCGATGCCTCCAATTCCAAAACGTGAACAGCTGTGTAATATTTTTTCCTCGTTTGGCACCTTCTTCGTGCATCAGCATCAGCAGCTTGCATACACACCGATGGCCAATACCGGTAGTTGTTGATTCATCGGTACAGACCTAGTTTTTATATATATTGGCAAGAGACTGTGTGGGAAATGAGGAACTCCTAAAATATAAATGTACCCAGATGGAAGCCAGGCGAATATTTTAAGAATGTGTGGGGACCAATCATTAAAAAATTTCACATCTTTTTTTTTTGCCTGGATGTGTCCTTATTACCTTTTATTCAAAGGTGACACAGTCCCTTTTTTTTCTTATTCATTTTCTTATTTAGGTATCTTTTAAATGCCACAAGATACATTAAAATATATGCAGTGAGAGCTGTATCATCATTGAAAACTGTTTTTTTGGTCCACCCTGTATAAGCCTCCACTGTACAAAAGGCATACCCACATTAAAATTAAGAAAAAAGAAACTTGTATAGGATAAGTAAGGGAAGGTGAAAGGAGCCAGGAGAAGGAGCTCAGATCTCATCCTGAAGCATAACAGCTGAGCACAGGCACTCCAGTTCTCCCTTCCAGTTCCATTCAACTGTGTTTGCATCACCTGCCATAAGCACATTCACCCACATTCACATTCCCCCTATCACACACATTCTATTTGCACCCATATCTCTCTGCATATTTGCAGGCCATGCAGCTGAGGTGAGGAGAGGAGGGGATGGATGGGGAACTCCTTTCTGGTTTTCTGAGGAAGTTTCCTTTCATAACCATAGAAAAAGATGTTTCATTAAGTTTACATAAAATTGAAGGACTTCTTAATTTTTCCCAAAATTCATAAGACATCCCTAATTTTTTTTTCTGCTTGGATGTACTAAATTTCAAACTGGGACTGCTGTGGAATCAAAACATATGGAGAATAATGTGTATGTGATAATAAATAAATAAAACTGTTGAGAAAATTATAGGAAAGTCTGGATGCATCTGTCATACCAAAATTTGTGGATAAACCTTTTACATATGGTAATCAAATGCAATAAATAGGTGAATTTTTTTTTCTCCCCAATGTAGATTAGCATCAAAAGGAGCAGTGATGTTCCATCACTGTTGAAACAGCAAAGATTCAGGGCCTGGTCTGGCCCAATGGAGAAAAGGGAGGGCAGGCTTTTAAAAAATCCTCAGAATTTAGAATGCAAGCTAAGGAAATAAAGGGAAAAAGGAAATGACACGATGTTCTATTTCTTTTGATCCCATGACAGTCCCAAATTGAAATGTTGTGCATCCAAGGAAAACAATACTGAGAATGTCATATTAATTTTTTTTTAAAGGAACAAAAAAGAACTCTTGGAAAGTAAAGGTCAAAGTTCAAACGTTTTGACCTTTACTTTCATGTATACTTTAAGAAAAAACATAATATCAAAGGGCATTAACAAGCTTGAAGATTAATAATTTAATTGCTCTACTACAGTAATTCTGACAAAACTTGCATACTTATGTGATAAACACCCAACCAGAAATCAACATTTTTTGGCAATATGCAATTACAGTTCTTCCAAAAGTACTTCATCTAGACAGCTGAAAAACAGTGCCGATTAGTTTCTCAATGGACCTTAAAGATCCACAAATTTTCTTCAAAATTGGAGGTCAGGTAAATGGCCATGTTGATTTTGCCCATGTCCATTTATTATCTGATTGACCAATTTCTTCCTAGCATAATACCACACCCAAGTGAAAGTCATTTGAGAGAATCTCACCTCTGGCTGCCAGAGGAGCTCCATTCCTCTAAGTGGTTCAGATCGTTGCCCAGGCATCTTCAATGGACCACTAATGTCACGCTGAAGACCAAATCCTGAAGAACCACTACCTTTTTCTTTCTTCTTTTGTGCCCCAAAGCACCCAGGGTTCTCACCTAGAATTAAATCATTCCATACTGTTTTAAATCTCACAGTATTAACACATTAACTGCCAAGGATTTAAATTCCCTGTCAACATCTCTTTGGCAAGCATAGCAATGGAGGTTCACTGTGTCAACATGGTGTGAACAGCAGTGAAACTGTTAAAAATAAGAAGTTATTAATTATGATTGCAATTATTGTGGCAGACCTTTAGTCAATGTTCCACTTGACCGGGTAGCTCCAGGTGGGGGATTTCTGTCATAGTTGGGATCTTCTACTTCTTGGCATCGATATGAAAGATTCCGTAAAACACATACGCAGTTTTCCACACTCTTGTTGTCGATGTTTGATTTGCCGATCGCACTCTTGACGACATACAAAAGAGAGTCCACCAGTCCTTCACATTCTCGCAGCTGCTTTCTGGCAAACTCTCCAGCTGAGCTAGCATTCCTAAAAGTGGAAAGCAGAGATGAATTATAAGGATTAGTCTACTGATAAGAGAAAAGGGGACATGGTATCAAAACTCACCTGAGTATCCCAGTAGAATTTCTGAAGACAGTTGAAAGATAGAGATCTTGGCGGGATCCCTTCTCATCATGTGGAGGAGGAGGTGCATTTCGATCCCACCCGGAGTATGGAATGATAATGTGGCTCACCAAAACAGTCATGGCATCATCCAAAATAGGCTTTTTAAGCTCCTATGAAAACATGGGAAATTCCATTCATGCAATGATTGGCAATATAATTTGAGAGGAAGACAATGAACCTCCATTTAATGTCAACCAACCTCGCAGGAAGAAAGATTCCACAAAGTTCCAGTAACAAGTTCTCTCACGTCGTTGTCATGGGTTCGACGGAGGAGGCGAATTAATGCAGGGATTCCTCCAGCATTGCGAATTGACTTCTTATTCTCATCATTTTGTCTTCCATAAGACAGGTTTCTAAGAATAAATAAAACATTTCAATTCCAGACATTCCACAGAAGATTGGAAGAATTGACACAAGTTAAATCAAACCTGAGGGCTCCACAAGCATTACGATGAACTTCAGGAGTTTCACTGGACAGGAGGGAGATCAGTGGTGGAATCCCACCAAGAGTACGAGTCTTTTGCTTGACTGGATTATCCATGTAACATAAATGTTGCAGGTATGCAGCTGCATTTGCCTTCACCACGTTGTTTGGATGCAAGAGGAAGTCTATCACCTCGTGAAGGTCTGGGTCTCTCCATCTCACTAGGATACACAGAAGTGAACCAATTTACATAAGTCAACATTATGAACATGCAACTGGTAATTTGAGTTGCATTCACTCTCATCCAGACTCCTGGAAATGTTCTTACTGACTCCACACAGTAATATTCTGGATGGTCATACTCATGTAGAAAAAGGAGCTCCTCCAATCAAGGTATTGCTGACAAGCAAAGCCAGCAATGAATAGCAGAGAATTAATGAAATTGGCAGTTACACAAGTAGACTTGTGCTAGCAAAAACGCAATCTGATAAGTACATCAATTGAATATAATTTTAAAATCTCATATGAGCCCATAGGAAAAGGAGGATGAGGATGAGGAGGAGAAGGAGAACCAGATCTGCGAGATCTATGGCTATCTTTACTGATCGCTCTCTCAACGATGAGCGGCAACGTATATGACCAAATAGGGTAATGACAGAAAACAGAAAATCTGTTTAGTAAAAAAGAACGAAAAGGAAAGGCAAGAAATGAAATGAAATGAAATTATATTAAATTAATGAACTGAACTGAAAGGAACGAAAACGAACCTCTGCCATCACTGGTAATGGAAGGGGATGGAGGAGGGAAATGTGGAAGTGGAAGGGGAGGATGATCATCGTCATCGAACATGGCCCTTGGGGCAGGGGCATCTAGTCCGTTTTCCTCCGAACTCACTGCAATGGATCCGGTTCATGACAGTCCCAAACAGCCAGGATGAGGAAGGAGAGGAGTGGCGGAGGGACTCACCGAACCGCTCGTCGGGGAGGTGTTCGTGATTGTGAAAAGGTTCTTCCCCCTGGGGGGCGAAGGTAGTATCCAATTCTGCATACCCACTTAGGCCAGGAGCTCCGCTCGGGTCTTCTGGAGGGGGTAAAGGAAAAATCCCAGTTTGGGTCACCATCAAGAAAATAGACGAGGATCGACGCCTCGTCTCTGACACTTCCTCGCCCAATTTGATGCGGACTTTCTTCCGCTTTTTCGGAGCGCCCGGCTGCTTCAGCATAGGCCAAAGCCAACAACTCCGCTCGGGTCGCGATGAGAAAGAGACACGGAAGGGGAGAACTTCTCCTCAGCCAAAAATAAAGAAGAAAAGGCGAGACGATTTTGGCATTCACTTGGGCGCGCGCAAAAATAGTTCCCTGCTCCCTTCTCCTCCCCTTTCCACGTGCAACACGAATCGGGTCCTGGCTTCTTTTCTCCCTCTTCCGTCTAATTACATACACAAATGAATGAAATGAATGTGAAGGACCGAAGGCAACACATCCGTACTGGATGATATGTCAAGAAAAAAAAAAAGAGGTTCTGAGGTACACCCACCACCCTCACCGCGGTGTTATGCAAGCGCTCCTTATCACCACGAGATGAACGATTTAATTTTTCCCCTCGTCTACCATGAAACCATAACACGGAAACGAGGTGAAATAATCACGTCCGAACTCATCAGGAAAAGATATCGCGAGTACAAAAAAAAAGGCCCTGATGCTCTTGGCGAGTACTCACCAGTGGGTGCTCGCCAGGGTCACTTGGCAAGTGCTCGCTACGAGCTACAAAAATTGAGAACTTCAGACGAGCATTAGCTAACAAGAGGCAACCTAACGGTAACATGGTGCCCCTCCTCCGTGATGGCAGTTGCAACGGGAAGCGAATGGCAGTGGCGCAACCAGGGGGGGGGGGGGGTTCTGAATCCCCCACACCCCTGCAAACCTCTGCAAAAGTGTGCCCCATCGCTATCGCTTTGGGTTTTTGTTGTGAATACATCTCTTCTAATTATTTGATAACGCCTTCTTGCATTCGGAGACGTTTAAAAGACAGAACTTTCCCGAACCCCCCCCCTTCCCAGCAATCCCTTTCTGCTAATACAAAGCATGGTCGATTGGGGGGGAGGGGGGGTAAGAGTACGTGAAACAACCCTAATCAAACAGTAAATTTCCTCCCACTAACACAGAAAAGGGGGACTTCAATTCATTGAACAAAATGCAATCCCATTTATGTATCTCGAATAGCAGAATAAATATTCTCAAGGTCTTCCACATGTTACCATCACCTTGAGCTCAGCTCTTCAGATTAAGATGATTAATAACGAAGGTACACTGGTTTCCAAAATCGAAAGAACAAATAGATTTTCCCAAGTTCCGCAACACCCCCGTCATGAAAATGGTCGAGTATGTAAATTAACGATGCTACGTTGCCATAGCAACGTTGCAACGTGGTGGAGATCGCCCGCTGATATGCAAATCACATGCCTTTAAAAGATGGCGCTCTGAGAGGGGGTAACGCAGTTCACGTTTGGATGGCAAGCAGGTAATTTCAAGACAGCCGAATCCTGAAAATGATCGAAAGGAACCATCTAATAGAGCCATTGAGATGGCGCGCCATTGCGCCTTCCGGATCGCAATCGTTTGCGGGGATCGTCCGGTCGACAGCCAACAACACATTTATGGCTAGTTTATCCACGACATTCACATGGTGTTCGTCATATCACGGATTCTCAAAGTGTTCCTTAAGTTTTGGAAACCAATGTAGTTTATTATTATTGGCTGATTGTTTGGAAGAGGTACAAAGACAAAGAACTAGTATCTATAGAGTCATAGACCACCGTGACAACGGTGTGACGATGTGCAGTGTCGCGAGATTTGGCATTTCGTGAACCTGGCTATAAATCCTGATCCGTCGTGTGCAGGCTGACTCCGTTTCTCAAAAATGTGTCAGCTTCGAAGATTAGAAGGGAACTGGCGGCTCTGATAAGGCGCCGACGACACCCGACAAAAGCTACGGCCTCACAATACGCCCCGATCCAGGAAGCCTCTTGTTAACTCTTTCCCGCAGTGACGGCAGCCTGCCAACGTCGATTTTATCGGCGATTAGCACTTCCAGGGTTAATACACGATTTAAACATGGCCTTTCTGGCATGGACTCCACAAAAAAATTATCTAAGCCAGTACCTTCCAATGTGACAGCATACCAATTTCCACAACCACCAGACTATATTTATTAGGCTCCGTCCAATAAAAATGAAAAGAAAAACAATGACAAAATGGACTCGATCAAAAGTGGGCTTTTCTTTTTTGATATGATACTTTTCTAACCCTTTCCAGAGATGCACTGAACTCGAGCCAAAACTTGCTTGTAACTGAGGCTCTTTGCTATATCCCAAACTGGAAGACAGTTCAGTCTTTCAATTGACCCTAAGTTTTCCCTCAAATCCTTGCTGCAAATGCTGCAATAAGCTTTGAATGGATTTCAAATAGTGCCTCCAAATGGAGACGCTAACATGGAAAGGGTTAATTAAAAAAAAAAACTTGCTAAAACTCGTTTATAGAAAGTCAGCTGCGGTAATACTCTCTCTATCACTACGACAGAGAGAGAAAGGGGGGGGGGGGACGATGAATGTGAAGCTGTAAACCTGGGCGTGTTCAAGTAGAAACAGAATCCATACCACAGGTACGGTGATACCACAGGAACACGAGGTTGGACCTCCCAACCCATTAACTATTCGGCACTGGAAGGCACATGAAATCAAGCTATTTCACAATATCGCATTCCATTCCAGGTAGAAAGGACAATTACTTTCATAATCTTACATATGACTCTGGTCACCGAAGTATGAAGCACACAGCCTTCGCTAAAGAATATTTAGGTTAAAATAATAATAATAAATTGTTTATAGGTTGGTAGAGCGTGCACTGTCAGAGAGAGAGAGTGCAATGCCATGAAGAAAGAACAGGTGTATGAGAGTATGAAAACCAGCCTCATTCCCAAAGATTGTTGAAACGTGCAAGGAGAGGGCAGAGAGAGAAGAGTGTGAGAACCGGTGACCACCAGCAAAGGGGAGGCAAAGGAAGGGGGAGAATCAACTACCTCCTCCTCTTCCTCCGGTGGGTGGAGGTGACTCGCTTCCACCCTCACTGGGCGTAGGAGGGGTCGGGGGACGGGGATGGGGATATCGTGGTCCCAATCCCAATTCGTAGCTCCCACTTGGCGAACCGTGACCGTGATGACGTTGACCATGAAGATGATGACTTTCATAGTTACCTCCCCCTGCTTCAATGGGACAGGAAAGCATACCCATACTCTCACTCCACTCCACCCTCACATTCTAACACCACACGAAGCCCCGTATTCACGTCGCTTCCATTAGCACCAAGAGTAACCGAAAAGATGCAAGTAAGGGATTTCCCATAGATTCCTTTTTAAAGTTTCTCCCTGGATGAGCTCTTTAAACTCAGCATTAGCAGAATCAAGAAATTATGGAAGCTTCCAGCCTCTTTTTAGCAAAGTCCTGCAAGTTCCTTGGAGCTCACTAGCAGTAACTCTTTAGAATTTTAAACTTACGTATTTGCGGTTCCTGATGAGAGTTTTCAAAATTTTTATTGCTAATTTTTTTCTTACCAACCATGCAGGTTATCCCCCTTCTACGTTCCATTAAACCTACTACCTTACAAAAATGTGTAATGTCCTGCAATATGCTTCAATATATACAGGGTATAGCAAAAATATGATTCCTGAATTTTAACCCATATATCTCTCATATTAGTTATTCGCATGACACCTGCACTGTGTAAAGGCTTAATATGTCTCCCAGAAACTTCTGATCTATTTTCTTATTTTGCTACGTTATTTGCTGAGTAATCAGTGAATGAGGGGGTGGATACTGAAAATGGTCAGGAGCTCATGTTGATAGGAGTGGAAGATGCACGTTAGCACTATCAGCCAGGCCACATAATTTACATTTGAAGTTCTGAAGGGATTGAAGGGAGTATTCAATCTTATGCTGGATGAACGAATTTGGATGAAATTTCAGAAAGCTATCGAGCACGTCAGACTGTAAACAAAGTGAAATTACGTGCAAATTAAATGAACCAGGTCCGTCAGGAAGTTCTCGACTTCACTCACAGCCTAAGCCCGATTGTTTTTTTCTTACTATCATTCTTCAATGTAATAAGCATCACGATCAATGGCACACTCCCAATGATCACACAACATTCTAATACCGGTTTCGTGAAAAGAGCCTTCTTGCTGCGAAACCATTTTCTCACGGTCGACTTCAGGCTCATCGTCGTCGTCGAACGCCCTTCTCGATGGTCCTTTTTCAGATTTGCAAACAGTCTGAGTCGTTTCCGGACTGTAAGTTGGATACATGGCTCCGACTATTACCTGTTTGCAAATGTGAAGGACTTTGGAGGAAGGTGTTTTGGCGACGACGAACTGAAGTCGACCGCGCAAGAATGGTTTCACAGCAAGAAGAATCTCTTTTCGATACTGGTATTGGAATGTTGCGTAGGTCGTTGGGAGCGTGCCATTGCGCGCGATGCTCGTTACATTGAAGAGTAAAATAAAATCTATTCGTGCTTGGTTTGTGGGTGAAGCCGAGAACTTCTTGACGGACCTGGTACGTGTAAATGGTGAAAATGACTTAGGTAGGAGAAGAGAATTCAGCCCCTATCTATGTCACTCCCTTGGGATCCTAGGGATCCTCTTTGAGTTTGGGTACCCCTAATTAAGAGTTTATTTAAAGATGGAATCCAAGTTCGTCTCAGACCCTCTCAACTAAAAATCCCACAAAAGACACTCAGGTATCGCCAACAGGTACCTGATGAAACTCAATCAGCTCACTATGAATAGCAAATATATTCATCGTTGAAGGAGAACACATTGATTCTATCACGTGGGATTTATGTGTGGAATTTCCCCTGGTACTACTTCAGGGATTTGGGGTAAATACCTTTGACATTTCATATACTTATGTAATACAGGTACATGCAAACCAGGGGGAAGTATTTAGAAACATGGAGCAAACTTTTTGCATTGATATCTATTGACTTGAAAGATAATAACAGGAAAAAGTGAAATCAAAACCATTAGAACAAAACCTATGTAAACAAAGAAGGAATTTTAATACTAGGAACGCTAAATGTGACCTGGATACGCAATCACAGCATAATGGCATTTTTCCCCCTCAACTCACAGCACTGGCTCCTGTCCATGTTAACCATCATGCAGTTACACAAAAAATTTAATGGCAGAAGGCATCTGGGCCCTTCATTGCCACCAATTTTTACCTGCAATCACAACCTAACACCTGTCAGATAAATAGTCCAAAAAGCGCCTAAAATTGACAGACACATCTACCAAAATACAGTCATAGTTATACTACATAAGACAAAATGCATACTCAAACCTTCATGGGAGATGTTGAGTATTTTCAACATTCAACTCTAATAAGTGAGGCATAATAACTGATGTGACAACATGGAAGACATATTAGGCTCCTTTAAGAATTACTAAACATTGATTGAGCTTGTTATTCCATGCTGATGAGCAAAGCTTCTTCCTCCTTGTCTAATAAACAGAGGAAAATGCTTTTTAAATTTAGAATGGTCATGCACCCTGAAAAGGTAGCAAAAATAAAACTGAACTCTCAATTTGAACTTACCATGATGATGTTGATGATGGTGATGCAGAAGATGATGATGATGGCGATGATGGTAGGGGGCATCAGGGTCATAGTGGGAGTATTCTCCTGGGCCTGGACCTGGGGCCAGGGTTGCATAGGGGTAATCCATGGGCTGCCCGTCTGGTCCAATTGGGATATGGTGCACCTCACGTATCACCTTTGTCACTTTTGTCACCTGTGAAAGAAGATTTTCAAAATTTTTTATATACTGTACACATCAAATTAGGTCCATCAGGAATCTGTCACAGGACAGTGATGGGTCATACCTGTTGAGTGGTATGTTGCTTGTGAGTCCTGGAAACAAGTTCTGTTCCAGCAGAAGTGGAAGGGGAAGAGCTATGATGTGAGACTTGAGATCCAGGACGGCCTGCAACAGCCTGGTCCTCTGCGTGCCCGTTACTTGAAACTGGATGATACGTCACGTCTGCTGAATAACTGCTACTGCTCATCTCTTGAAACTCTGGTTCTCCACTGTCCACACAAATGCATCATCCTATACTATATACTTCACAGCTGTGTTTATCTAAAGTGATCATCTAATTACTGCTGAGTTTCCAAGAGAAGTGGAGTGTCCTATCAATTTCAATGTCTGACTTCTTTTGAACAATTGCTCTTAGCCTTGGTTTGGTCAAACCAAATTGAACTAAATTTCACGTATCAGTCAGGAGAGTGTCAATCTATGCAGACTGTAAGTTTTGGGATAATAGCTCCAGAGAGCACAGTTTTCAGCAAGAGCACAGACACACTGATTCAAATACATTTTTTTTAAAAACTGCATTAAGTTTTTTGCTCCACAAGTCCACTGCCTGAGTTTTGTCAAATTCCTCTCAAATACCCATTAGATTTTTGAAATTTCATTCAGCATCTTTGTAAATAAATGAACTTTAAACTGTGAAAGCTTCAAACTAAATGCTTCAGAAAATACTGAGACAGTCAACATCCATTCCCCTCACCTTTTCCCAGAGTTCCTAACTAAAAGCAATTTAGGAGAATTCCAGCTTTATCCCAAAAAGAAAGTTTTACAGCATTCCTGTACTCCTTGCAGGAACTAAAAGAAAAAATGCTTCACCTGCAATTAATGACAATCTGCTCTAAATATATTTTAATAGACAGTAAAACAAAACCTTTACAGAATGGCCTGACTAGAGGCACATGAATGTAGGGGGGGGGGTGTGCGGCAGGACACGAGAGGCTCACCCCATGACTCCGTCCATTTGTGTTGTCCCCATACTTCTAAAAAGTAAACTTCCATCATATGTGACATCAATGTCTTTTTCTCAGTGAACATTTTTTTTTACACCACTCCCACCTAGGTATCTCATGTAGCAAGAAGTTTGGCAAATATTGATGATATCTTAAAAATGGTTGACATCAACAGCAACTGTAGACCAGTGACATGCCTGTTCCAATAACTTTTGTTTACATAGCTCTTCAGAAATAACCTGATAAAGAATATAATGGGATAATGCTGGGATCTAGCTGTAGGTATGTTTGAAGGTATGTTTTGCAACCCAGTAACTTCCAGGAGTAGTTGATTTTCTGATCTAGAGTATCTTTGGCGTGAACAGTGGGGGAAAAAAAGTTACTGATAGTGCTATCATCTAGAAAAAAGGAAGAACTTTTATAGTAGTATCCCAAGTCTGAGTCATATGTCTATCATTGAAGCCATGAAGCATGTCCACTTTATTAATATTGCCTCTTAAATGCATTTGAACCATGATTGAACATGTTCAGAAAAACACATTCTGAAACAAATTTTAAGCAAATGTCTTGCCTTTAAAATTATCTGATTCCTCATTAACTGCATTTCACCCAATATCTTACACTGAATATGAGGTTTATGCCAATTATAGTCTTTTTTTTAATCAGGGCAACACTGCTCACTAATGAGCTGTTACGGGAGATCAAAATATGCTTAAAACCAAAGGGTATATTCAAAGAGAGGCATATAACTCTGAATTGGAGTTGATAGACATGTGAAATATTGCTATGACTCCTCAAGACATCAAACGCTATAGGTTGTATAAAACCGATATATCTTCACCATGAGTCTCACAGATGCTTCCTCTCACGCTCCAAGAACATACAAATGTTGGCATATGACTGACTAGCTGTAGGAAGGAGGGTCTATGGCAGTGGTTCTCAACCTTCCATTCACTCCCATTGAACATTCATGTGTTCATGGGGTCACAACTCACAGTTTGAGGACCAATGGTCTAAGATAAAGGCCTGAGAGCAGGGAAAGCTTTTCTGCCTTCATCACTTTCAATAAATAGATAAATAAATAAATAAATAAATAGATCTTCAGTGGAAAATGCAAAAAAAAAAAATGCAGGCAATAAATAGAACTCAGATTTCATAAATTATTTCAAATTTGACATAATTGTACATGGAGAACCATGAACTGCCCAAGGCTGGACTGAAGATTGGTAACAGAGATTATTAGTCTTATATGCAGGTGTCCCAAAAAAATCTATACACAGTGCAAAATGTGCACAAGGGACATTCTGGAAGACCTTGCACATCAACTGATGGAGATAGTGCTACGAATGTGTTGCAGGTTTTCATGCGGTCACTTAGAAAGTCTATAAGACAGTGTGCTCATGAGACCAGTACCTTAACATCCCTTGTGCACAACTTGCACTGTATCGTCTGAATCAAACTTACCACATAACCTTGAAATGGTTAAATGTCTTGGTGGTTCAGTTTCAAATTCATGTCTCCAACATCCTTGCACCTCTTTCACATTCTCCATTTTACAATAACATTACAAAATCCACTTATGCAGCTCAAATGTCAAACAAGGTTCTGCCATTTTAATCTGTGCAAATTACCCATAGAGCACTGTGTGTGATCATGTGATATTACACTAACACCTTCTAGCAGTATTATTGCATATTATTATAAATCATCACCTCTTCAGCATCATCACAATCACCACAATCATCACCATCTTAATTTTTACATGTTTTATCAATGTTCAAAGTGTATATACATTTTTTAGGGACACTCCAAATAGAGACAATCATGAGCGACTGATGCTAATTCTAACCATGCTATAGAAAAGTTAGCAATCTGAAACTTGGTACACTGGTAGCTATTGGGTTGCATAGTTCAGTAATATCCAACTTTGGAGGTATATGCCCTGGGGGCACACATTTTGGGAGACATGTTTTCTAATAAATATTTTTACTTCAGTCAAATGGAGAGACATGGAAAACTGAAATTTGACATGAATGTGCCTACTAAGACACTGAGATCAGGAAAAATATCAAGTTTCAAATGGATGCCCTGTGGGCATATTTTTGGGGGGTGACATTTTCAAAGAATTGTTTTTGTCCTATTGAGTTGAGCCAAAATAGGAAGGTTCACCTTCCTATTTAGGCTCAACTCGCTACTTGGCACATGCATAACTGACATGATGTTGAGTTCAGGGAATATTCAGTTTTTGTGATGGACTCAGGGCATAAATGTTGAGTGGGTTGGCTTTTCTAAACATATTTTTTCAATAGCGAAAAGGGTAAATGAATAAGGTTGAAACTTGGTGGGTATGTAGTTCTCAGAGTACTGACTTCGGTAAAAACTTTACTTTTTAGGTAAAACCCCTCAAGAGACATTTTTTGCAAGCGGTGCATCTTATTGAATCTTTTTTGATCCAACAATACAGAGAGCAAAAGAAAGTTGAAACTTAGCACAGAAGTACCTGATGGATAGCTGAGTAAATAAAAAATCCCACTTTTGGAATATGTCATCCAGGGTGGATTATGGGAGGGGAGCATATCAAGATTTATTTTCTGCAATGACAAAATGCAGAGATTTGAAGTTAGGCACACAAAAAAATCATTGGGATAATGATTTTGATAAGTTTTTGCCACTTTGATAATGAATTAATGAATTAATCCCTATCCTGGACAATGGAGCGCTGAGGGCACGACCATAGTGAGCGTGTTTTGCCTGAAGGGCAAACAAACTTGCTAGTATAGTATACAGACAGAATACTCACTGATATGGAGGCATATCAATACCCCGGTCGTGAAGAACCCGCCTAGAAGAGATAAAACACAATCCAAGTTGTAGATTAATCAATCTGAACAAAGAAAAAGTGCGGAAATTAAAACAGTGGATGAAAATATGTTTGTGCTTCATGGAAATGAGAAAGGCAAAGAGACAATTCAATACAAGAACTTATTTTCTTTCTTATTACTACTCTCCAGCTAGAGGACAAAACAAGAGAAGGTTCCAAGTCAGGAGCTAAACTTTTCACACAATATTGTGAATGTCCTCTGTCAACCCATGATAAATCCATAATTGAGGAGATTCCTGATATGTAGAGCCAAAGTTACAAACAATGTTGGAAATCATGACATTTCCTGAACTTGTAATGAACAGAGCAGTCTCAAAAGTAAGGGTATGAAAGATTAAAAGTCTTGATGTCATATTCAATTTCTGATAATATGGAATGTTGCAATAGAGCTGAAAAAGTCTCACACAATGAGACAATTATGACTTGAGGATTAACAAAAGCCAATAAGCCAGTCCTGTTCATCCATGTCCCTTCCCCATGATGAGAAATGAATCACATTAATGTGACTTCACAAGAAGGGGGGGGGGGGGGGGGAAGCAAAAGTGATAAGAAAAGAACGTGAATCCTCTCAGTAAACTCTTCAATTACTGGTTTTCCAAGACTTAGTGTATTGATACAAGTTCCACAGAATATCTTATATATTCTGTAAATAGATTCACAATGCCCCATGGAATACAGGCCCCTACCTCAGCATCATTTACATTCTACTTAGGTTTGGTTGTCAATGGCTTATAACAATACTTCTAGTTTCCTAAAACAAATACAGATACTAATGGATGCACCTAGTCTTGAAGCTCATTTAAAAAAAAATGAAATCAGGGTTGGAGGAAAACAACCTCTCCCAGAAAACCTAATTAGGTATTTTAGGCTAGTTGATTCATTATTTGTTCTGGGTCCCACAAGTTTCCTATGGAATGGTTTGGCACGGCATCATGACTGCTGCTGAAGGTGAATACAACAAGGGATATTGATAGAAAGGTCTAAACTGAAAATATAAAGAAACAAAATTTCAATTCACCCTCTCTCAACCCCATCCTGAGTGGACATGGCATTTCTCACCAATTTAGCTTGGATTTCAATGAATCAAACTCTATCTGAAAGTTTTATGCCTCATAACATTTGCATTTATAGAAGCAAAATAATTTTGAAAACATGGAGATAATTTTTCTGATTGATGACAAAGATGCTTATTTTTGTTGTTATCTCTGTCTTCATAAAATAATACCATGTTAACATTTTCACACCTGATGGCACCATGTCCTCCATGCAACATAATGCAAATAGTCAGAATGTAGTAACGGGCCTCTCTGAGATGTTGCGAATGTACAAACAAAAGATATGAGAAAATATATTACCCTAGGTAAGTCTTGATGAGTAAAAATGATTTAATGAGCTTTCTCTGATGTGCCTCAATGGGGATGAGGCAGTCTCACAAACATTCTTCCAAAAAATGAAGATGGACTAGTGCTCCATGGGACAATGTGAGACTTTGAACAGGGCACTTCAGGTTTAGACTATGCCTAAGGTATGGGGCATTTACTACAGGGGGCACATTTTTTAAACTACTAATATCAATCAAAATTCCAAGTTACATCTTTGCACATATTTAACTCCTTAATGACACTTTTCCCTTTTCCCCCTTTTGTTTCCAGCTGTAAAGAGAGAGAGAGGCAAAAGAGAGGGCAAAGTGGTACAGGCCATTCATCAACACCCAAGAAAGCAGGCATATGAGGTCATGCAATGAGAAAGAGGAGTACTTACACAACATTGCTACCAAACTTCTTTTCCTTCTTGACTTTGTGAGGTCCAGTCAGAGGAGAGAGAGCTTCATTGGTCACGCATGCACCAAAGTGAGAAAGGGAGAGTGAGCAAGAAAGAGAGAAACCAGGTCAGGGCCTGACAGCTGTTAGATCCTAGACAAGCACAGTTTCCTGATCCTCACATCCCAAAAGATACATTCACATTCGACTCCTAGTCTACATGTGCCTTAGCTTCCACTAATTCATGTCAAAGAGAGGAAAGAATTCAAATTGATTGGAGATCTGACAAAGACAGAATATGCACACAACAGTATGATGAATGCAGTCACACAATGCGACTGGCATTGCAATATGCTTTTCTTGCTAAATTCCACTCTACATTACCTTTCCAAGTGCTCCATCCTTTCCACAGATACTTCTGTTGTCTCTTCCACTTTGCGATTTACAAGTCTGGAAGCACAGAATAAAATGTCTTCAGTTTATTGAAATAAAACAGGTTAATGACATGGACCTTGTTCCTTCATATTCATGACATTAATAATCAAATAATCCATTGTGATTGTCTTTGGAGCATTTACAAGTGGAGCCACTAAAGCCCTTCTTCAAGGTTGAGCACAGGCACAAAATATTTTTGGGTGGAACCAAAGCAAGGAAGGTTCTTTCATTCTGTGGTCAACCACACCACTCTTCCAGTTGAAACACATCATCAGTATAGTGACAATGAAAATATCATGTGTACTGAAATGCAGAGGCAGGGAGCAGAGTTCAGCTCTCTTTTCTGCTATATTTTGAAATGAACTGATGCCTGAACTACATATTTTCCATCTTAGTTCCCACTCTTGCAGAAATGAAAAAAATTCCACTTGTTAACCCAATGACAAAACCATGCAAGCTAAAGAGGTCAATGTCTAAAGCAGCTAAGTAAAAATCCATTCCATGAGAAGTTTTAATTCCCAATGAATTGAGTGGATCAAGTTTTACATTAACGCTTTATGCACATCATGTAATAACTCTAGGATCACCACAATGTATGAACTTTTAGGTTGTTCATCAGCATAATTCTAAAGTTTGGCCATTTCTTCTATTCATCCATGTATCAATGTAAACAAGACTCCCTGTGACATGTTGGTTTTCTGGCACAGTCAGCAGTCATTATAATGAAGTATGCTTTAACAAAAAAACCATTTAACAAAAAATCAATCAACATTTAGTTGGCCCCAGCATCTTTCTGTACAGATTATACTACGTTGCAACAAATTATGATAATATGAAATGTACCTTGTAACTAAGTATTTTTCTTCTATTGATTGCCATAAACAAGCTCTCATAATGAAATCGCAAAATTTTCATACCATTACTGTCCCATAACAAGCCAATAATGGAGCAGGAACATGGTTTAAATTGTGGCAATATAAGTATTACCTTCACTCAAGAGCAGTTAGTTGCACATTCGATTTGTCATGCCCATGCTCAAAGCAATACTGTACAGTATAATGTTGCTTGTTTCTACTTCATCTTCAGGTATAGAGAAAATTTTATTTTATTTTCCAAAATGCCACCAAAACATTTTAACGAAAGGAAAACTATCTCCCCTTGAGTTTTGTAATAGTGAGGCATCGACTGTAGTTCATTCCTGTCTCTCCAAAGTGAATAAGAAAACACTGTTGAACCTTTCTGTAGTTCCAAGCTATTGGCACGTACAGACAGCAAGCAAAAAACTAAAAACTTACAATCTACAGTAGATTCTGACCTGCAGAAGTTCAACCTAAAGTGTCAGGGTCCCACCTAATAAAAATACAATCTAAAATATATCCAATAGCTGAGAAATGGAAGTAAGATAGGGTTGTAAACTTTCCTGGTTTGAACAGGAGACTTCCTGTTTCATGAATAGAAAGGCCAATCAGGTCATGTTGAACACTTTTAGGTACAGGAGCTTTCATACAAGCAGAATTCAGATGAGTTGGTGCTGCATACACTGTAGAGAAGGTTAACAGCAGGAGATCTTATCCTGGCAATTAACTGACCCAACCAAAGTTCTTTGATTATAAGTAAACCCACACCAGAAGATCATGTATGGCAACTACATCCAGTGATCTATGCCATGCACATTTACATATTCACTGTGTACTGATATATGAAGTTACATATGTGGCAGCATATATGGTCAAAGTAAATTATCCAAGAATACTTTTTCATACATTAACCCCTTGCCATCATGGCTCCTTACTGTAATTTAAAATTTATTTCAAATTTTATACTTGTGATAGAGACATTTGGATTTGGTTTGAATTGTGCAGAAAAGTTTATTTATTATACCTGTATGATTGCCTAGAAACACTGGTGCAGAGATTAATAGGTTATGGTATTGAAAACTTGGAAAATGACAAATTTTCAGTGAAAAAAAACAATGTCATGGGGTTAAACATATCTGGGCAACAATCATGTTTTATATACAGGAATAACCAGGTTTGAGGGATGGGCTCCTGCATATAAAGGGTGTCTCCAAATTACTAATACACTTTAATATAAGTAAACTTATACAGGCGATCAATTTCAGCCCATGTACATGCATGTGGTTCTAAGTCTTCCCGCACTTTTTTTAATGAATACTACCAGAGTACAGGCTTCCCTTGCTTTATGTGATTTCATTTTACATGGATTCACACTTGCACAATTTTTTTTTTTTACTATCAAAAATTCGGAAAGCATGGGGCTTGGTTCACAGTTACACAGTAGGAGTTTATTGAATTCTTGGTCTAAAAAAAAATGTGCAAGTGCAAATCCATGTAAAAAAAAAAAAAAAAAAAAAAAAAAAAAAAACGCGCAAAGTGGGGAAGTCTGTATTTGAATCGGGTAAACTATCTAAGGATTGACATCCAAGTAGGTGCATGCATCCTTTCCATAAACTTTTTGGAACGCTCTCTACACCATCGTCGTCAATTTGAACTGTGTGCCACAAAATGCACTTGAAAAACAAATCACTAAAATCATCTAATCATTGTCACAGCAACAAAATGACTTAAGATGAGGGACAACCACCAATTGGCCTTGATATGGTAACACACTAGTAACACACACAGCTGCAATAAGTAAGCAGCATAGACTTTCTGACTACAGCTGGTATGTATGAATGAATACACGTATGCCCATTTCTCATCAAATCACTTGATTGTTTTGTATAGACACATGACTGCATACAGGCAGCAGGTAATCTCTGGGAGGAAATTGATTTTTGATCCCTCTTACCACAGGTAATTATTTTTTGCTGTGCATTCTGGTGGCATTTCTAATAGGGTAGAGGTGAAGGTTTGTGGACAGGTGCCCATTTGTGGACCTTTTTGTGTTTTCTGCCATCCAAAAAATATACACAGGAAATTCATCATCTTGACTGTTCCATGTTATGTGCATGCCAGTCAGCCACCATATAAATTATGTATACTTATTAGCATGAGTTAACTTAGACATTTTTGCTTTGTATGTACCATCCCAGAATTCCTTATGTATTCAGTGATTTTTCTAAATGGATGTGAACCCTTTACAAAGTTGATTGTTGCACAAGAATTTATGCAGGCCTGATGTATGATGTTCAGAAATGTTGCTAGAAGTTCCTAATTCATATTTCTATCCATGTATAGATGAAAAACATTCTCTAAAATGATGAAAGATAGGTGTCCATAAATTGGATCCTCAATTCAAGGTTTTGCCTATTTGTAGACAGTGGTGTCCATGAAGAGGAACCCCTCCTCTATCTTGTGGAAGACAACCCCTCCTCTATCTTGTGGAAGACATTCTTTAGGGTGGAGGCAGGCATTTTCTAAGTACACATAAATTCATAGTATTCAATTCTTTGCATCGCACACGAGTCCCTTGTTCGCTCTGTTTTTCTTCACCAGATATAAATATCAATCCACCTCACAGAGGGGAAAAAATACTGAGAACTTACATCCATTGCAAACATAACAGCCAGTATCCAACATGCTACCCACAATTAGAAAAAACTCCAGTCTGAAGATGACTGCTTCTTAACGTGTTCACAGCCTAGCATAAGTCTAGCATTTTCATATTTGTGGGGAAGTAGGTCCAAGGTAGGTCCTAAGAAAACACTTTTAGATCAATTCATATATTTTCCATTTTTTCCAGCATCCCCAAAAAATGCTCAAATCGAAGTACACAGAGGGAGATTTGTATAACACACTTAATGGGATACACGATGGTAGTCTGTTGATTGGACATGCTGTCAAAAGGTTTGGGGTCCCTAAAAGTACCCTATCTACTGAAACCAATGGTGCTTGGCCCCCTGCAAAGTCAATATAGGGTCCTTTGCCTGTGCTGTCCACAGAGTAAGAGTCAAGGGTGGTCAATTACATAAAGAAGTCTTCCATCAAATGATTTACACTGTTTCAGGACTGAATTCGCACCCCCTATAGGAGTGCCTCCATTGATTCCAGGTAGTGACATCCTACACATCGGTGGTTGCATCCATCACCTGATAAGGCAGAATGTCTGGAAATTTGTGTTTTCTCCATTCTCCACTATAGGGGGTTGGTATGAATTCAATCTGGAAACAGTGTAGTCCTGATCAGTGAAGCTTTTCAAAATCAGAAACATTTTAAGCATGAGACCAGCACAGTAAATTCACATTATTCATATGAAAAGACACATTAAGGCCTTGTTGCCAAAGAAGTTCATGATAATAGAGGAGCAAATAGGCCTACTACTAATAACTTATCAGAAGAAAGAGGTCTTAAATTATTCACAAAGTGGAGGCCTTAGATTTCAATGAGGAGGGCCAAGATCATTGGAAAGAAAGGGGTTTTGGTGACAAAAGAGAAACTTTCAGTCTGGATTAATGACAAAAATTTTTTTTGAGTGAACAAGGTCTTGTGGACTTCATCAGAGAACAAGCAATGGTTTTTCAACTGTACTGAGTTGGGTTTCACCAAAATGGGCAGATGTAACTGTGCTTGCCCAAAAAACATGAAGAATGAGTCTTTTTTTTTCATTTTCATCTCAGTGACAATAAATTAAACTACTGCACACATTCCATGGTTGTCTTCTTATAAGGCCTATCCATGTTCATGACTTTCAAGAAACCAGTGTCCACAAACTGGGTCTGTGAATGTCCACCAACTGGAACCAGGTCATCCACAAATAGGGAACAGCATGAAAATCCACAGATAGTCATTAAAATACCTATTGTTGGAAAAGTATGCAATCAATACTCAATTTTAGAGTATGGATATATAATTATGATACATGACCTCATATTGAAACCAAACACATAGTTTTCCAGTTACTCCAATGACTACAATTTCCAAGATACAAATTTCCTTAACCTGTCCACATACTGGCACCTTTACCCTACTTCAGTGATGCACAACCTATGGGCCACAGGCTGCATGCAGCCTGTGGAGATCTTCTTTGCGACCCCTTGGATGCCTCTGGTCTCTAAAGATCTATATTTATATGCAGTTTATTTCGGCTCATGTTTGAGGGCCTGTGCCATTTTGACAGATCAAGTTATTCCAATCCTTAACCCAAGCACACTATATGGTGTGCTTTTGCTATAGTGTCATGTCTTTCATTTTTATTTGCATTTCTGAGTTTGTAAGATGGCAGCACTCATCAGAGAATTAAGTGATCAAAGACTACCTGAGAGTAATTGATGGAATCTAGGGCAGGGGTGTCAAACTCGAATAGGCTGGGGGCCAGATAGAAGCCTTCAGGGTTGATTAGGGGCCACAATAAAAATCTAACGCCTAATCTTTAAAGCAAACAGGGTGGGAATTTGCAGTACTTTTTTCTAAGCAACTGTTGAAGAGGACTTTGCAGGCCGGACAAAATGGACTGGCGGGCCAGATCCGGCCTGTGGGCCACCAGTTTGACACCCCTGATCTAGGGGATAAGGTGGAAAAATCAAGTAACTCATGTGACATGATGTTTTACTGCATCTATATTATTACATACTATGAAGGAGTTGCATTATCTGGACTTTTTTGGCATGGACTCATTTCCTCATCTTAGGAATTTTTTTCAACCAGCAATTTGTCCAGGATAGCTCTTCTTTGCCAATAGCACATTCATGGGGAATTCATTTGAGTATTTGATGCTTATTGAATTTTGGGGCATTCCATCAACAACCCATAGAATCGAACCCCAAAAATACCTGAACAAATTCATTAATAAACAGAAATGAAGATGTTAGAAAGGTGGGAGTGAAGGTGCTCAAGAGGTAATGAACCCAAACCTGATGAGTATAGGACATGGAACAAAATGATGAAAGAAGGGGGTGAAATAAACATGAACTCACAGGCAGGAATCAACGAGTTGGCTACTTGACATGTTTAGTTCCCTGAAGCTGTCTTCCAATCCGTTCTGATTCACATGATTACACTTGCCCTGGAGGAAAGAAACAAGTGGGTGACATGAAGATGAAATATAGAGGGTGCAAATTGAGAAGGAAAGAGTTCTCAGGAGCAAATGAGTCCTTTAGATCATCAATTACAGGCAAGTCCTTGTCCAAGACATCCAAAGTCCTTCCAATGTAAAAAAGGGCACCAAAAAAGAAGCAATGATGGATGAAAAATTGGATACCCCTTCCCATCCATTACAATGGCCTTCCCACTGACAACTCATTTATATAGCCTATCCATCTGGATTCCTCCCTCTTCCTTTCTGAAGATAAAATGAGTGTATCTATTACAAAGACCTTCAACAAAGTTGTCATTGAACGTTTCCAGCATACCTGTTGAAACCATTGTGTAATATGTTCTTCTTGACTGAGCAATATCTCATAAGGAATGATAATCTGGGTGGTGAGGAAAAAATCAAGACATCCTGCATGACACTCAATGAAATCAACTGCAGACCCCCACCAGGTTCCTATTTTTATCACTGAGAAAAAAAATCAATCTAAAAGTTGTTCCCTGAAAATTAAGCATCCAAGTCATTTAGATAAAAAGCTACAAGCAACAGTCATTCAAATTTCAGAAGATTCAGGTTTTCCATGTATAAGACTGGAGAAGTTAGCACTGCTCAAAAGATCAAAGCTCTCATTTGGAACAATAAAGAAATTATGACTATGTTTCAGGCATAGAATTCTAAAATTATGTAGCGTCTTCAGGTCACAGCTGAAAAGGAAACGCCTCTATGTAATGAAGGCATGCTTGTAATAGGACTGGAGAGGGGTGAGCATCTAATTAGAAAAAATCAAATCATGGGCTGTGATCTGTCTTGGCCTCTTCCTTCTCCAGCTCTTACCTTGAAAAAGCACATTTATTGTAGAGGTATTTTCCTTCACAAATTGATGTCAGGTAAACACCTGATTGATTAGATTTACTAATACTGCACCATGGACTAAGATGGCACATACCTGAAGCAGCTGACATATATGTCAATAGCATTAAAATGGTTATAGAAGTTTGAATGACTGCTGTCCTTTCTTTCAACATTGACACATGACACTCTGGCAATAAATTTTTCTATGCATTTTCTCTGTGATATGCTTGTCATTCTAGTTCCCATAGCAAAAGGTCTATCTAACCCATCTAGTTAATATCCCATTTCCCTTCTGTCCATAGTTGACAAGCTCTTGAACCCATCATTAATTCCCACTCAAAGGTCTGCCTTGGGAAGTCAGCATGATAACTGATATGAATATTGGCATCTGTCCAAACAGGTAAACACTCAACTACCCAGCTGCTATTTCTTTTGAATTGTTTGAAACCCTTTCTTCTAATGAAGCTTTCCACTTGTCTTTGACATCTCTGAAGCATTTGACAGTATGGCACTAAGGGCTAGAATTCAGCAAAAATTTCAGGGTCACTTGGTCTGTCCCACAGCATTCCAGGAAGTCACAGAATTGTATCTAATCTGAACTCAAGGATATAAATGACAACACATGCTAAACCATGCATGTGACATATGTGTCTAAAACACATAGAATCATATATGATTTTTCTCAATGGGATTGTCCCAAAGGAACATACAATTCCTCCAATTAGGCCCAAAATCCAAATCTAAACGAACATTCTAATAAAAAATATCTTTTGATTCAATAAAATCTAATTACTTTTGTACATTCTTTAATGAAGAACCTTCACCATATCACTTTTCATAATGAATTTCTCCATCCTTGCCTATACCTTTAAGCTTTTTAGGGTTACTATCAATAGATGGCTAATTTGACTAAATCTTTACAACACTGCTAACTTTACATGTATTTTTGGTTTCTTTTTCTCTTTTGTAGTGCAGCTACACAAAAGACACTTCATAGGTATGCTCAAGGAAGGCATTCAATTCATCTAACTCTCCCTTCTCAAGAAGATTCAGTCACTTTCTTCAGGTTATCTGGCATTAATAATCTGAATAATTTTTATATCCATCTACTCTAACTTGGTTCTGACTCTAATATAGTATTTTGCTTTTCTCATCTCCTCTTTTTCTCTCTCAGTACCAAATTTCTTCTCTACTTCCTCCTCTTTGAACATTCTTGCACAGGATACTGGCATGCTTTTCTTCCAAGGACAGGGTCACAATGGAACACTCCAAGATGTTTTTCCATTAGACTTGTA